>CM022950.1:23466301-23656502 GCA_012931725.1 Litsea cubeba
ACCTGACAAAACCTCCAGTGTTAGCTGCTCCTACCACTGGAAAACCCATCTTGTACACAAGAGTCCTTGATCACTATCTGGGAGCTCTGCTTGCACAAGAAAATGATGAAAGAAAAGAAGCTGCTCTATAGTACCTCAGCCGCATGCTAGTAGGTGCAGAGTATCGCTACTCTCCAGGCAAAAAAGAATGTCTTGCAGTGATGTTCGCCGTACAAAAGCTGCGCCACCACTTGCTTTCCAAAACAGTCTACCTGGTCTCGAGGGTCAACCTCTTGAAGGTCCTTGTCACAAAGGCAGGTTCTCTCAATGCCCGACTGGCAAAATGGTCAATCCTTCTGTCACAATTTGATATTAGGTATGTAACACAAAAGGTAATCAAAAGGCAAGCTCTAGCGGACTTTCTCGCAGAGCATCCATTGCCTAAAGATTCTCCACTCAGAGATGATCTCCCAGACGAACCAGTCTACAATGTGGAGACTTTCTCACAAAATGCTTCCTGGGACATGTACTTTGACGGTGCAACCAGGACCAATGAAATAAGACAGCTGATCTCGGGAGTTGGCATCCTCTTTGTTAGCCCCGACAAGTACATAATTCCACACGCATTCTCGCTGCTGGAACCATGCACAAACAATGCAGCTGAATATCAAGCTCTGATCCTAGGATTGGAACTCGCCATCGAATCCGGTATCACCATGCTGGAAGTCTTTGGAGACTCTCAACTGATCGTCAACAAGATGAATCAGAAATTTGAAGTCAGGAAGTCAGATTTGCTGCCTTACTACAACAAAGCACAATCGCTTCTGCAAAAGTTTGACATCTGTCACATCACCCACATTCGTAGAGGTGAAAACATACGTGCAGATGCCCTAGCTGAACTTGCCGCATCTATGGCAATCCAAGAAGGGGAAAACATGCAAATCACAGTGTGCGAAAGAAGAATCTTTCCTCCTTTTAACAGTTGCTAAATGTCACCAAGTGGTTGGAAGTTGGATTTCAGTCCTTCAACCTTCAGTCGGCGACTGGAGGGATCCATTCATTGATTACATTATGTTCGGAATCCTACCTGAATATCCAAAAGAACGGGTAAGCATCCAAAGGCGAACCCCAAGCTTTCATTTGGATATTCCTTCAAAAATCATTTACAGGAAATCCTTTCAACGGAGTACTTCTATGTTGCTTGTCACAACGAGAGGCTGAAGAAACACTCAAAGAAGTTCATGCTGGTCTTTGCGGAGCTCATCAGGGCTGGTCCCAAGCTCTATGATCAGATAAAAAGGTTAGGTTATTACTGGCCTACCATGGTAGCTGACGCAATGCAATTTGCTAAGCGCTGCCAACAATGCCAAGTTCATGGAGATTACATTTACATGCCTCCAGAATGGCTACATCCTGCAGCGATTTCATGGCCTTTCGAAGCCTGGGGTATGGACATCATAAGTCCTATTTCTCCCCCTTCGAGCAAAGGTCATCGCTTCATCTTCGCCGCTACGGATTATTTCTCTAAGTGGTCAGAAGCATTTGCACTCAACGAAATGAAGACCTCATCAGTCCTTCAGTTCCTGTGCACCAACATCATTTGTCGTTTCGGCATACCCAAAAGATTCGTCCATGAAAACGGACCACAATTCCAGGATCATTGATTCTACAGGTTCTGCGATAAATACAAAATCCAAAGCTGTCCTTCGACTCCATACAATCTGGTAGCAAACGGATTAGCAGAAGCTTTTAACAAGACACTCTGCAAAATCCTCAAAAAAATGGTCTCTAGTCACAAAAGAGACTGGAGCGACAAAATGTCTGAAGCTTTGTGGGCCTATCGAACCACCGTTCGAGGACCAACCCATAGCACACCATTCTCCTTGGTCTATGGATGTGAAGCTGTCGTGCCCTTGGAAGTACAAATTCCTTCCTTGAGGGTATCCTTGCAAAATGACATGACTCAAGAAAGCAATGTCAAATTGCGACTCCATGAGCTGGACAATCTCGATGAGAGACGGCTCGAAGCTCAACAAAGCATTGAACTTTACCAAGCACGCATGGCAGGATCTTTCGACAAAAAGGTCAGGCTACGCGCCTACAAAAAGGGTGACTTGGTTCTTGCGGTAAAAAGACCAATGGTCTTCGCTCACAAGTCCAAAGGCAAATTTGAGCCAAAATGGGAGGGACCCTACATCATCGACAAGGTTTTCTCCAACGGTGCATACGCACTCCTAAACATGGAAGGTGACAGATGTATGTTGCCCATCAACGGCAATTTCTTAAGGCGGTACTACCCTTGAAGACTTACCCAACTGGGTAAGAGCAATGCCTGTACGGCCAAAACCGGTTTCCAGGTACACGCTCATTAAACCCACCTTTTTTAGAATTTTCATGTCAAATGTTGAAATTTCTAGAAATTTAAATAATGCTTACTTTCATCGTTTCATTGTTCAAAAATCCAAGTTTAGGAACCTTTCCCTAACTCGACCAAAATTTTCAACCCTTGAACCCAAAATTCATGGTTTGAAACAAAATCCGGATTCAGGGATTTCCACACTAGTCCACCCTACCTTTTACCGCCTAAATGGTTTTAGGTCAAAAGTTATGACCCTCGTGTCTTTAAACAAAAAAAATGGTTTTTCAAAAAACCGCGGGGAAGCGACGCTTAGTCGATACTCGCACAAATCGGAAGCATGCAAACCACGTTCGACACTTCCAAAATAGCAGGGAAGTAAAATTTCGTCGATACTTGCAATATCCAAAATCGTGGAGATGCAACATTTCAATTGATATCCATGACCCAAAGGTTCGAGAAAACCACAAATTTCAAAAATCATGGGGAAACGACATCAAGTCAGTACCCGCAAAACCAAAATTTTTGAAAAGCAAGGATGCGACATTCCATCGATACTTGCACCCAAATCTGCGAGGATGCGACATTCCATTGATACTCGTAACCGAATGAGCAAGGATGCGACATTCCATCGATACTTGCAAGAACATTCAGCAGGGGAGGCGACTTTTAGTCGATACTTGCATTTTTGAAAACCAAAACGGCTAGAGATGCCACCAAAACAAACCGGCTATAGATGCCACCAAAACAAACCGGCTATCAATGCCACAAAACAAAACCGGCTATCAATGCCACAAAACAAAAAAATTTGGCTTTCAAAAAACCCGACTATCAATGCCACAAACCCGGCTATAGATGCCACCAAAATCGGCTATCAATGCCACAAATCGGCTATTAATGCCACAAAACAAAAAAAAATTGGCACTCATGCCAAAATCGGCTTCCATGCCACAAACAAAATCTGGCTCATATGCCAAAACAATCATTTGACAAAAGATTTTCACAAAGTGACAAGCTTTTGATCAAATCCCATTTTAGTAATTACTTTCATCACAAAAAGATTTAAGTGAGCGTAGGGAAAAAAAACAAAAAAAAAGAGTACCAAAAAATACATGCGGTACCAAAAAAAGAAAAAAGAAAGTGTTCCCAAGCACTACAAAAAAAAAGAGAGTACCAAAAAAATACATGTGGTACCAAAAAAAAAAAGGAGAGAAGGATAGTCTCTGTTACAAAAAAAAAAAAAAAACAGGAGCTCAACCAAAAATGGTCTCCGGCCAAGATTTCAGCTCCTCAAGCAAACTTTTGGCCTCAACCATCAGGGATTCCAAGGCACGCTTCTTTAAGAACTTGCCATGAGATGCTGGAGAATGCTGCAATCCTTCTTTCACACCGAGAAGCTTATCCCGAGCAGTTCGCCATTGTTTGTTCTCTTGAGACCTCCTTTCAAGAACTCGATCAGCATCGGCAACCCGGCGAATCAGAGCACTTTCCCTGTCGTGAGCCTCTGTTACTACAGCCCACTTGGCAGCAACTTGTGCCTGTAGATGCTCAAGACGTTTCCTAGCCCCATCGACCTCCCTATCAAGGATGTTAAGGTCATGTGTCAGCCTAATGATAGCTAGCTCTTCTAAGTTCTTCTCTCGGACTATTTGCTTTCTGCTTTGTGTAGCCTCATCCAGGTCATACTTAGCCTTATCAGCAGAATCTAGGAACATCTCCTTGAAGAATTGGTCATCAGCAAAACCCATGGTCTCAAACCACTTGTCACCCAGTGCAATGATCCTATCAACGATCGCCCTGGCACCTGTGACATCCAGACCAGCCTCTTCGGCATCACCGAGAATCTCATGCACATGCTGGATCATGCCAAATCCGGCATCCAAGTGTCCAGCAAGGAGAGTCTCAATCCAAGAGCTCAGAACCCGCACCACCACCTTCTTCGCAAAAAGAAGAGATGGCCCAGCTGAAGATTCGCCCTGCTCCGTCGGTCGGCTGCCCATGTCATGTCCCGTTGGAAGAGGAACAAAAGAACTCTTTCCAGTTGGAGCTTCTGGAGAAGGAATCTCCAGCACGAGGTATCTCCTCAACAGTGTCAGAACTGGTCTCAGGAGCCTCTACCTCTGGATCGACCTCTGGCATCCCTTGCTCTGGTTCTAAAGGAAGCAACGGACTCTCCGCTGTCACCTCAAAACCTGCCAAAGAAACACAAAAAGATATGAATATGGTCCTGTTTGAAAATCATTATCAGGGTTATTACTACAAAATACCTTCTTCGACGACTGGCGGAACACTCTCTTCCTCCATGAACTCATCGGAAGCATCATCAACATTTGCGTCCATCGATGGTTCAAAGTCATCAGAATCCTGTGGAAAGTCAGCTGACAAGGAAAATGTTAGCAAACCAAGTCACAGACAAAAAAAAGAAAGCAAAAGAAGTTATACTAATTGGAGATTCTGGAACCACTCCAGAGTCCCTCGGTTCTTCTTCAGGTGCCCCGACAGGATCCGTCACCACCTCATCGGTTGGAACCTCAGGCATCGCCAAATCTTCCTCTATTAAAGAAAAAGAGGAGCAGCAGGGAGAGAAAACAAATCAAGACATGGAAAAATCCCATGAAAAGAAATGGAAAGAGAAAGAGGAAGAATCATACCTTCACCAACGGTCTCGTCTTCTCGGCTTCACTTCTCTGGAGGCTCGTCAACATCCACTGGCACATCCTCATTAATAGTAAGAGGGACTTCAATGTCAGGAGAGTCCTCATATTGCCCCTTGCTGCGATGATGACTTCAATTCCTTTTACTCCTGCGGGTTCGTTTCTTAGAGGAACCTGCCCCGCTGTCAGAGTCAGGTCTCCCACATGACTCCTCACTGGATGGTCTACCCTTATCAGTAGACTCCATGGAAGCTTGCCTCTCTGCCGCTTACATCCAAGCATCAAGTTCGGCTTCCTCCTGTTCTAGCTGCTCTAAAGCCTCATCAGGTATTTCTCGAACAGCTTCAGAACCAATGACGCCCTGGTCACTGAGAAAGCCTATCTTGTGCTTCTCTCCAGAAAGGAAGGCCCAAACTTCCTCTCGCCAGACGCCATCCGACTTTCCAAGGCCCTTTCCAGATGCCAGCTTCACATCAAGCTCCTTCTTGGAAAGCCCCCAATATGTCGAAAAGCTCTCCGCGAACCACTTCGCAAAGCCGGCAGTCCGGGAAGTCGACAACACAGGATAAGAGATCGTGGCTGTAGTGTTTTCAGCACTATAGAAAGCCCATGCATTTCTCCCGTCCTGTAATCCTCCAAAGCGCTTCACCATGCTTGAAGGCGCTCCAACAATGCCTTGAGAAAAGCCCAACTGCAAAGCAAAGCGAGAGGGTACATACGGCTGGATGTCGACGAAAAGATGTCTACAGTACACCATCGTGCTGACATGTATGCTGAAAAGCCACTCCTTCTCTGCGTTAGTCAAGGAGTAATGCCTTCCCGACCCCGCCCTGGTAGAGTCTCGGGAGGCACCAAAATCAAAAACCTTCTTCCGCAACTCCAGAGAAAGCTTCACTGAAGACTGCCCCATCTCGATGTCCCTGAATCGTCGGATCCTCATGCGGGCAAACAAAAGTGATTCGGACACGGCTTTGCCCTTAGCTAGCCGAATCATCAGAGGATCATCATCCTGTGCAGCACCCAGCCGGTGGAAGCCAGGACAGTGATACACATACCATGAATAAAAGATGTGGGCTGAAAATAACCTGTTCATGGGATGCCCAAGCCAAACCAAAAAAGCAGCAGCCTGCAGTTCGGTGCACAGGTAGGAGTAAAGAGCTGGCACCAAAGCAAACTGCTCTCCAAATGCCATCTGACAAGCCGGGAAAATACAATGTGGCCTGATGTGCGTTCCATCTCCTCCAGCAAAAATAGCCTCACCAAGCCAATGTAAGGTAAACAGCGAGACCTCTCCGCAGTCCAATGTCAGGACATATGGCGTTTGTACTCGCACAGAAATCTCTCAACTCTTCTTGCATAGCCAAAGATCTTCTTCGAACTTGGATCTTGAGCCCTGGCTTCCTCGGTCACACTATCAGAAGACTCCCTGCTATAAAAAAAAGTTGGGGAACGAAGAGCTAGAACTCTTCCAAGTGCTTGATGGACCGCGCTCCTGCTCGGTTCTACCGAGGTCGGCGGACGTGGGAGTCCGTCGGGTCCGACCCTTTCGTAACCGGGGGGCAAGGGCGTGCATCAACATTTCTTTTTTTTTGGGTGTGCCATATTTCTATTTTACTTGGAATTGCAAGTGGTGATCCGGGGATCAACCTTCGCAAGTAAAAAGGAAATCAACTTCTTTCAAGTTTTTCCATTGCACATATATTTAAGAAAAGAGACATTTTTCTTGGTTTGCCGTGAAAGGCGATTTTTTTGGCATTTATAGCCGATTTTGGCGTTTATAGCCGATTTTGGCGTTTATAGCCGATTTTTGGCGTTTATAGCCGATTTACAATCCTTATCAATAATGAAAGACAAGAGTTGTGATTTTTTGTCTCTTTTGAAAAAATACAAACTACAATGAAAAGCAAGAAAAGGAGGATCTAACTTCTCAGGAGATTGTGGGGGACTCGTTTAGATTGACGGTCGCAAGCCATATGTGGGCTTCGCCATCATCCATGCAGATGAGAACAGAGGATGCTATTGATTCGTTTGGCTTGGCTATAACCTCGGGTTTTTAGAGG
This sequence comes from Litsea cubeba, assembly GCA_012931725.1. Classification (NCBI taxonomy): domain Eukaryota; kingdom Viridiplantae; phylum Streptophyta; class Magnoliopsida; order Laurales; family Lauraceae; genus Litsea; species Litsea cubeba. Next base: position 23,473,351 of record CM022950.1, read on the forward strand.
ACAAAGACCAAGGAAGGTCCTATGTCCAATAAAAAGCCGAGTAGACGGGCTGAAAAGCCATATCTAAGCCATTGGAGGCAGGAGGAGAAGGCAAGGACCTTGGGGGGGGGGGGTACCCCCCAAGGGACTTTTGTCACCTTGTTGCGGTGGCCGGTGTAGAATTTCCGCAGAGTTTCTCTCTTTTTCCTTTCTCTGGATTTCTGTCTGCTGTCTGTGCTTTTTTTTCTCTGATGTTTCTGATGTTCTCTGTGTTTCTGATGATCTGTGATGTGTCCTTTCTTCTTGGAGAGCCCTCCTATTTATAGGCTTTTACGTAGCCTTTTAGGTGGGTTTATGGGCTTTATTGTCATTAAGCCGCATAATGGGAGGAGTTACAAAAATTGAATTGTTTATTTTGTAACTCTTTTTTCTTGGCTTCTGATTGGCCGGAGGAGATTGAGGGCATTTAATCGCCTTTAATCGCCATGATGGGAGGAGTTTCATGGGTTAAATGCCATGAATCTCTTGACTTGTAACTCCCGAATGCTTGCTTCTGATTGGGCCGTCCAAAGAAATGGATTAATGACTGTAATAAAGCTAGTCAATTAATCGCATTAAGTGGTCGCCGAGCAGCTGAAGAGTCGCGGGCCGTGCCACGTCTTTTGAGATTCTTCTGTTGATGATCATCGATGGATCTTCATGTAGATCGACATCAGATGATCATGTAATTTCAGGTGTTTGTTGCCAACAGCGGGTCGGTGCCATCTGTCCTGTCGATTTCTCGATCGGTCGGGTAGAAAGCACACTTTTTTTGGTTGACCGGGTGGCGATCAATGTTGTCTTCGATACTCTTGATGATTTACCCGTGTTTTGGACGGATGTCAGAGGACTTGGTGTCTCAAAAGCATGAATTTTGGAAAGTACCAGAGGCTGGGCTCCTCGAATCGCGAAAAAACGGCGAAAACCGGGGTTTCCGGGGCTTTCCCGGCGACCCCGGGTTCCAAGGTCGCCGGCGACCCTGGCCCAGGGTCGCAGGGGTCTGCGACCCTGGGGGTTTTCCCCTTTCGTGTCCCGTTTTGCGTCCGTTTTTGCTGTTTTTCGATTCTTTTTCTTCTGTACTTTTCCTTGACATTTGACCATTTATTGGCCTAATTTCTTTGTAGGAAACCTGATGAGAATCCTTGCATTTTATTTTGCAAAGTTTCCAATTTCCTGAGAAAGCCGAAGACTTTGTCGCGCAGAGCTGCCGATTTTCCGTCAGAAGCTGAAACTGGGCCAAACGATGTCGGAATGACCTGAAATTTGGTGTGAAGCCTCCTGAGCAATAAATAAGACCAACCATAGGCTTTTGTTTGAGTTTTGAAGCCGTTTGGGGTCCTATCACCTGTAGACTTGCTTTTTGTCGCGATGAAGATGTCGCGATGAAGATGTCTTTGAGCAATCTTTCTTTTTGGTATTTGTAGCCTTTTGAGCTTCCAGGGGAATTTTATGGTAGTGAAAGGGATCACGTACCATCTCGAGGCAAAGTTTTGAAGATGACATCAAGGATGTGGATTTGGGTTTTGACCTTGTGACCTAACAGGCTGTATGTGGCAGGTTAGGGGGTCGGGTTTGGTTTTGATCGTGTGACCCAACAAGCTGTATGTGGAATGTTGGGGGATCAATTTTGGTTTTGATCTTGTGACCTAACAGGCTGTATGTGGCAAGTTAGGGGATCAGGTTTTGGTTTTTGGTTTTGGTCTTGTGACCTAACAGGCTGTATGTGGCAAGTTAGGGGACCAGGATTTGGTTTGATGGAATGTCAATTTCAAGAATTTGGCTCAATTTGGTAGATGAGGCTGGATGGTTTGATTTTGGAAGCTCATGGGGCTTGGAATTTTCTTTTGTATGGTCCAATCAACTCAAAAGAGGCATGGAACCATTTTTGTATGCTCTTGGTAAGAGGGATTTCTCTTTGACTAAAAGCCCAAATTTTATTTCTTTTTTTTTTTTTTTTTTTTTGTGTGCCTAGGTGGTCAAACCTGGCTCATATGGGCTAACCCATGGGACCTTAAGCTTTTGAAATGGCTTAGATCTCATATGGTGTCATTTTTGTAAAGAATATCCAAAAATATCTCATTTGGATAGAGAATATCTAAGAATATCTTTACTTGGAGAGAATCTCTCATGATCCCTTTATTTTGGGATAGAATATCTCAAGATATCTTTCTTTTGGGAAAGAATCCATCATAGATTATATCTTTTAGGAGAAAATCTCTCATTGATTTCTTTTTGGGAGAGAATCCCTCAAGATATCTTTCTTTTGGGAAAGAGTCTTTCTAATTTCTTTCTTTTGGTAAGGTTACTAATTAGTAACACTTACCTCTTTCTTCTTTCCTTCTTTGGTTTGCTCTCCTCTATAAAAGCAAGGAGAAGGTTGGATCTCTTGCTCTTATTACTTTCTTTTGCAATAATCTCAAGAGGGCTTCAAGACCAAAAGTTCTTCTTCTTCAAGATCTTCAAGACTTTTCTTCTTCTTCTCCATCAATGGCTTCAAGTAAGTTCTTCTTTTTCAAGAAAACTCCATTGTAGGAAAAAAATAAAGTTCTTTCTTTTTTTTTTGTTTCTTTCTTTTCTTTTCTTCTTTTTTTTCTTTCACGTGTTTTCTTCTTTCTTTTTTTTTTTTTTTTACACGTTTTCTTTTTTTTTTTGTTTTCTTTTCTTTTCTTTTTTTTTTCATGTTTTTTTTTTGTGAGGGCCGTACGGACAGATCCGTACGGATCTGGCCGTACGGCCACGTGGCCTGTGGGCCAGCCCTCAATTTTTTTTCTTTCCCTCCCCTTTTTTTTTTGAGAGAGTTTCTTTTCTTTCTTTTTTTTTGTTTTCTTTCCCATCTTTTTTTTAGAGAAAGTTTCTTTTTCTTTTTTTTTTCTTTTCTTTTGCTCATCATGATAATGCATTTTTTTTTTGCAAACCTAGATGTTCATGCATGCCTTTAATTTGTAAATTAAATTTGTAGCATGATGTGATAGCATGCCTGAAAGTTTTCGCAAATTTGGGAATTTGGAGCTCGCAGTGATGTTGAGCCCTTCCTGATTTTGCGGAGACTTTTAGGTTTCGAAAGTTTGGAGTTTCGGAGCTCGCAGCGATGTTGAGCCCATCTTCAAGCTTTCTTATTTCTTTCGGGATAGTTCCTTTTCTTCGGAATTGCCCCGTATCATGTCAAAATTTCGCCAGATTTTTTTTAGCGAGATTCTGTCATTTTGATGTTTGATCTTTTTTTTCTTTTCCATCCTTTCAGGTGGTTCCTCCAGAGCGAACAAGGGTAAAGAGCCTGCTACAAGCGTACCTCGTCGATCTTCTAGATCTTCTAATCCGGCCGTTCAGCAGGCTTTTAAGAAGGTCCAGTATGTTGAGAGAAATCTGGAAGAGTGCGACTCCCTCAACAGAGATGAGATGAGGCAGCGACTGATCACTCTCAAGGGAGAGGAATTCTATAAGATCATGGTAAGCAGTCGTCCATGGGTGATGGAAGATCAGAGCGTTTTGCCCAAGCCTACCTTCTTCTTTGGTGATGCAGTCCCTGATGACATTACATACCAGAGGAGATGTTTTCAGTTTTCCTTCACAGCAGATGGTGAGAAGAAGACTGTTACTACCCGGTCGATGTTTGATCGCACCGTCTCGATTCTGAGCCTTGCCCCCACGTGCCCTAAGAGGGAAGATCCTCCAAGTTGGGTGAGAAGGACAAATGTAATCAAGACCGGGGTTTTTTGTTGGCGGTTCTCCTGGATATACGGAGAGGTCGCCTGTTGACATGGACTTGTTGATGCCATCCAGCGGCTACCAGGGCTCTGATTATCCGTCGGTCGATTTGAGACCGGTGGGCCTTGGTATTTTCAGCTGGTGACGGCCAGCAATTGGATCAAGCCTTTTCGACTTCGAGGTCGTTTCAATGCTGACTCCGAGTGGAAGTCGTGGACTGATCGCGCCCTACTGATTGGTGGCGCCGTTTTGAAGGAAGCCGGGATTTTTGATGCGGTCCGCGCCTTTAGGGAGACCGTGATCTTTTCCGACGAGGCCTTCATGGCTATGCTGGAGTCATTCCTCCCACAACCAATACCTTCGTTGTGACGAATGGTTGAGATTGGTTTTTCTTTGAAGGAGCTGAGCGCTATTACCGATTGCCCATCCTCTCGGCAAGCTCTATGAGGAGTTTTATGCCGATTGACAGCGTCCTCGAGGGCAGTCTGAGGTGTTTCAGGCTTTTATACTTTCAGCTCGTCGCCTTCTATGATTTTTTGAAGGAGAAGGGGGTTCGAAAGTTAGATCCAGCAGTTGGAAGAGTTTTGCTCTTCATTCCCCAACTTTTTGATAGTAGGGAGTCTTCTGATAGCGGACCCAGGAAGCTGGAGCTCAGGATCCAAAGAAGATCTTGGCCATGCAAGAAGAGCTGAGAGATTTCTGTTGCAAGTACAAACGCCATATGTCTGACATTGCACTGCGGAGAGATCTCGCTGTTTACCTCATTTATTGGCTTGGTGAGGCTGTATTTGCTGGAGGAGATGGAACGCACATCAGGCCGCATTGTATTTTCCCGGCTTGTCAGATGGCGTTTGGAGAGCAGCTTACTTTGGTGCCAGCTCTTTACTCCTACCTGTGTACCGAACTGCAGGCTGCTGCTTTTCTGGTTCGGCTTGGGCTTCCCATGAATAGGGTATTTTCAGCCCATATCTTTTATTCGTGGTATGTATACCACTGTCCTGCTTCCATCGGCTGGGTGCTGCACAGGATGATGATCCTCTCATGATTCGACTGGCTAAGGGCAAAGCCGTGTCTCGAATCACTTTTGTTTGCCCGTATGAGGATCCGACGGTTCAGGGACGTCGAGATGGGGCAATTCTTCAGTAAAGCTTTCTCCGGAGTGCGGAAGAAGGCTTTTGATTTTGGTTGCCTCCCGAGACTCTACCAGGGCGGGGTCGGAAGCATTATTCCTTGACAAATGCAGAGAGAGAGTGGCTTTTCAGCATACGTGTCGGCACGATGGTTGTACCGTAGACATCTTTTCGTCGACATCCAGCCGTATGTACCCTCTCGCTTTGCTTTTGCAGCTTGGCTTTTCTCCAGGCGTTGTTGGAGCGCCTTCAAGCATGGTTGAAGCGCTTTGGAGGGCTTACAGGACGGGAGAAATGCATGGGCTTTCTATAGTGCTGAAGACACTACAGCCATGATTTCTTATCCTGTGTTGCTGACTTCCAGGACTGCCGGCTTTGCGAAGTGGTTCGCGGAGAGCTTCTCGGCATATCGGGGACTTTCCAAGAAGGAGCTTGATGTGAAGCTGGCATCTGGAAAGGGCCTTGGAAAGTCGGATGGCATCCGGCGAGAGGAAGTTTGGGCCTTCCTTTCTGGAGAGAAGCACAAGATAGGCTTTCTCGGTGACCAGGGCATCATCGGTTCTGAAGCTGTTCGAGAGATACCTGATGAGGCTTTGGAGCAGCTAGAACAGGAGGAAGCCGAACTTGGCGCTTGGATGCAAGCGGCACAGAGGCAAGCTTCCGTGGAGCCTACTGGCGAGAGCAGACCATCTAGTGAGGAGTCGAGTGGCAAACCTGACTCTGACAGCGGGGCAGGTTCCTCTAAGAAGCGAGCCCGCAGAGGTAAGAGGAGGAGGAGTCATCATCGCAGCAAGGGGCAGCATGATGGATTCTCCTAACTTGGAAGTTCCTCTACTATCAATGAGATGTGCCAGTGGATGCTGACGAGCCTCCAGAGAAGAGAAGCCGAGAAGAAGAGACCGTTGGTGAAGGTATGATTCTTCCTTTTTCTCTTTCCATTTCTTTTCATGGGATTTTCTCCATGTTATGATTTGCTTCTTGTTTCTGCTTTTTCTTTTTTTTTTTAGCAGAGGAAGACTTGGTGATGCCTGAGGTCCCAACCGATGAGGTGGTGATGGATCCTGTTGAGGCACCTGAAGAAGAACCGAGGGACTCTGGAGTAGATCCAGAATCTCCAATTGGTACGACTTCTTTTGCTCCTTTTTTTTTTTTTTTTTTTTTTTTTTGAGTTTGTGACTTGGCTTGCTAACACATTTTTTTTTGTCAGCTGACTTGCCACAGGATTCCGATGACTTTGAACCATCGATAGACGCAAATGTTGATGATGCTTCCGATGAGTTCATGGAGGAGGAAAGTGTTCCACCAGTCGTCGAAGAAGGTATTTTGTAGTTATAACTCTGATAATGATTTTCAAACAGGGTCATATTCATACATTTTTGTGTTTTCTTTGCAGGTTTTGAAGTGACAGAGTGTTGGAATTTGAGATGACATGATTAGTCTTTGAAGAATTGAAGAAATTAGCATCTCAAGTATTGTTTGAGTTGGAATTCTTGTCAACACATTGTCACAAATGATGTTAATAAGCTGGTGTTGATAGAGCTTAAAAGAAGAAATCAGTTGGAAACAGAATTGAAACAGTCAGGAATCAGAATTCCTGTAGCAGAGCACGCGGTCGACCGGGCTCTTCATGCGGTCGACCGAGCAAGAAGAAACCTGCAGAAAACAGAAAAAGGCACCTCTCAGTTATTTTGTGACACAGTGTGTCTTCGGTCGACCGAGCCTCAGGATGTCGACCGAGCTCGAAATTGTCTGTTTTCCAGTCAGTGTCTTCGGTCGACCGGGCAAGCCAGGATGTCGACCGAGCACGGGAACCAGAGTTGCGCAGAATTAGAAGTTTTGCACGAAAATTCAGCACAGTTATCTATTTCGTTTGGGAATCTTTCTAAACGAATTGTAGCCCGTTTTGAATACAATTAAGGGTTATTAAAACCTATATAAAGGCATGCTTGGGTCGTTCATAAACACACCAAGAAGAGACACCAGAGAGAGAAGAAGAGAAGAGAAAAGAGAGAGAGTTCTTGAGAGAAAGCTGGTGCTGTTGCTGTGTGCTGTTTGCTGCATCTTTCTACAGCAATTTGGACGGATTATGCTCTAGAAGATGGTGTTTCGTCCATGAGTTAAGTGTCTCTCTGTTTGCTTTAATTTCAATTTGTAAGGGATTGAGAGAGAGAGAATTGTAGAGGGGAAGGGCTGTAGACAGAATTAATCTTCCATTGTTTTCACATCAAGTTGGTGCTTGGTGTCTGGGGTTTGGTGATCCTATCTGTGGGTGCAGATAAATTGTAAAGGGAGTCGGTGCTTCCTAGATAGTTGGTGCTTATATTGAAACTCAAGGGATTAGGTGCTTCCTAGGATAGTTGGTGCTATCTGAAACTCAAGGGAGTCGGTGCTTCCAGATAGTTGGTGCTATCTGAAACTAAGGGTTGGTGCTCTTTGTCGTTGTAGCGACTAAATAAGATTCAGATCTGTCCCGGATTGGTGTTCGGACAGTCTTTGAACCGTGGACGTAGCCTTTCGGTGAACCACGTTAAATCTGGTGTCATAGTGTGGTTTGACTTGTTTTGTTGTTGATTGGACCTGTTTTTAGAAATCACTGATTCACCCCCCCCTCTCAGTGATCGCGGTATCCAACATTGGTATCAGAGCGAGGTTCCCTTGATCAGTTTAATACGCTAAGGGTGATCTCTTGTCAAATCACAGGCAGGTCAATACAGGGAATATGAAAGCACCTCTGTTTGATGGTTCTAATTACTCCTTTTGGAAGATTAGGATGCAAGCCTTCATCAAATCTCTTGGCTATGATGTTTGGGAGGCTGTCAGAGCCGGTTACAATGCTGCCACCGTACCCAATGATACAGCATCGAAGAAGTTGGCAGACAACGACTCCAAGGCGCAGAATGCACTCTTTAGTGGCCTTGTGGACAGCGAGCTTGTCAAAGTAATTGCATGCAAAACAGCCAAGGAAATTTGAAGCAAGTTGCAAAGCATACATGAAGGTGATGAGAAGATTAAAGAAGCCAAATTGCAAACTCATCGCTCTCAATTTGAATCTCTTCGCATGGAGGAAAGCGAGAATGTTGACTCGTATATTGCAACGAGTGAATGAAGTCACGAATGACATTCGTGGACTAGGGGAGGAGATTAAAGAGCCGGTCATCGTCAAAAAGGTTCTAAGATCTCTTCTTCCTCGGTTTGATTCAAAAGTCTCAGCCATTGAAGAAGCCAAAGATCTGAATGCATTTTCCATGGATGAATTACATGGTTCTCTAACTGCCTATGAGATGCGCATAGGAAAGACGTCTTCATCTGATAAAGAAGCCGCCTTCAAAGTTCAGAAAAAGGCAAAAGAGACTGCTGGTCATGATATTGATTCTGATGATGATGAGCTTGAGGCTCAATTGTTAGAAAGTTGAAGAAAGGAAGCATTGGCAAGTACAAAGGGAAGCTACCCTTTAAATGCTTCATTGTGGAGGTATTGGTCACTTTGCTGCGAAGTGTCCGCTAAAAGAAGACAATGGAAAGTGACTCTTATGCTGAAAAGAGTAAAGGAAAGAGAAATTTCAGAAAAAGGGGCAAAGCTAAAAACTTTCTATGTCAACAAGATGACAGCACGTCTGAAACTTCAGACGATGATGAATCAACCGAAGCTCTCTTCATGGTCACTGTTGAAGAAGAAGAAGAGCTAGATCCGGAAGAGGATGAGGAGGCTGAAGTCAATCTTGAAGAGGAACTCATAGCCGCACTTGAGGAGCTTAGCATGGAACGCAAATCAAGTAAGAAAAATCTGAAACTTCTCCATGAATCTGAAAGTTCCATTATTGCTTTGAAAACTCAAGTAGAAGAATATAAAAGAATGGTAGAAGTCCTTGAAAACCAACTAAGTATCAAAAAGGAAGAGGCTATGAAACTTGAAACTGAGATCGCTAGAGCAAAGGCTGAAAATTTGGAAAATAGCAAAAAACTCAAAGCACTCCAAGCGATTGAAGGGACTATGAAACTCAATGAACTACTGAAAGTTCAAAGACCAGCCCACTTCAGATTTGGTCTAGGATTTGAGAAAGGTGAATCCTCTAAGATTGCACCTCCTAAAAGGAAAGAGTTTGTGAAGCAAGTCACTGCACCCTCTAACTCCATGAAGCCCACTCAACCTAGAAAGGAGTCCATTCCTGTTAGAAAGGTAATGAAGACTAACCAGCCACAAAGAAGATACAAATTCTATGGTTATTGCTTTCATTGTAATATGTTTGGACATAAAAGAGCTGATTGCAAATTCTATGTAAGAAACAGTCCATTTGTGACTAGGAATCCTTTTTCAATCCTAAGTAGCCACAAAATTGAGTGTTATATATGTCATAATTATGGACACTTGGCTAGGGATTGTAGGTTGCATATTGCTAACAAATTTCAGGTTGAAAAGAAACCCAAGATAGTCAAGGCATGGAGGGCAAAGAAAAGGGAAGGTAATCCCAAAGAATCTCTCATTGTGCAAACGGCATTCAATGCACAAAAGAAGGCAGCACCATGGGTCCTTGATAGTGGTTGTTCAAGCCATATGACTGGTGATAAAGAGAAATTCATCAAATTACAGCACTATGAAGGCGGTTCAGTGAAGTTTGGCAACAATGATGGTGCCAAAATATGCGGAAAAGGTGTTATTCAGCTTATGGCAAACAAGATCAGATCTGAAGAAGTCTTATATGTGTCTGGATTGAGACACAATCTGCTTAGTGTGAGCCAGATCTGTGACAAGGGTCATGAAGTTATCTTCACAAAGAATGGGTTTGCCATCAAGAAGAGTAGCAACGGGAAAACAGTGGCAACTGGATCAAGAACTGCTGGAAATCTCTATACATTGTCAGATGGAGCTGAAAAGACCTGCTTGATGAGTCGGACAGAGGAAAGTTGGTTGTGGCACAAACGCCTTGGGCATCTAAGCTTTGGCAATATGTCAAAGATTTGCAATTCAAAGGCTGTGAGAGGCATGTCTAAAGTGGAAAAGCCTTCCAATCCCATTTGCGACTCTTGCCAAAAGGGAAAGCAAACGAGGGTTATGTTCAAGTCAAAGGAGCATCATTCCAAGAAACCTCTTGAGCTAGTGCACACTGATCTCTGTGGACCGATGCGAACTCAAAGCACCAATGGAGATAAGTATTTCATGTTATGCATTGATGATTATACTCGTATGACATGGGTATTGTTTCTTAAGCATAAGCATCAAGCACTTGATCGTTTTAAAGTGTTTAAAGCACAGGTTGAAAATCAATTGGAAAAACGTATCAAGATTTTAAGGTCTGATCGTGGAGGCGAGTTCACATCTGAAGAGTTCACTAAATATTGTGAACATCATGGCATTCAAAGACAGTACTCAGCCCCTAGAACTCCACAGCAAAATGGAGTTGTGGAACGGAAGAATCGCACCGTACAAGAGATGGCTCGTACGATGCTAAGTGAAAGCAAGATGGCTGACAAGTATTGGAAAGAGGCAATTCATACGGCTGTATACATTCAAAAACCGATGCTTGATCAGGCCACATGAAGACAAAAACTCCCTATGAGCTATGGTTTGGAAGAAAAGCAACAGTCAAGCACTTCAAAGTCTTCGGCAGCAAGTGTTACATCAAGCGGCTCGAACAAAATCCGGGCAAATTTGAAGAAAGAGCTGACGAAGGTATATTTCTGGGTTACTCCTCTACTAGCAAGGCATATAGGTGTCTTAACAAAAGAACCAGAAAAATCATAGAAAGTGCTGATGTTAGAATTGATGAAAACTATGAAGCAAAGAGTAGAACTCATAATGACAGTCCAGTTTATGAGGACTCGAGTGAGATTGATGATGAGATGGCTGAATCTAATGATTCTGAGAAATCAAAGGATGACTCAGAAGATACTTCACCTAAGAAGCACAGCACTTGGGTAGAGCAACACCCTAAGGATCAAATCATTGGAGATCCTAAGGCAGGCGTTCAAACTAGACAAAGTGTAGTTAGCAATTACTCACTTGTGTCCACCATTGAACCCAAGACTGTGGCTGAAGCCAGTCTCGATGATAGTTGGTTGAAAGCTATGCATGAGGAATTGGAGCAAATTGAGAAGAACTCCACATGGGAACTTGTTCCTAGACCTACTGATAAGAATGTTATTGGTACTAAATGGGTCTTTAGGAATAAGCTGAATGAAGATGGTCAAGTCATTAGAAACAAAGCAAGGTTGGTTTGTAAAGGCTATGCTCAAGTTGAAGGCATAGATTTTGAAGAGACCTTTGCACCGGTGGCTCGTCTGGAAGCTATTCGAATGTTTCTTGCATTGGCAGCATACAAAACCTTCAAGGTATTTCAGATGGATGTAAAGTCAGCTTTCTTGAATGGTTTACTTGAAGAAGAAGTCTACATTGAGCAACCTGATGGTTTTCTCATCAGCAAAAATTCAGATCTAGTATGCAAGTTGAAAAAGGCTCTTTATGGACTGAAACAAGCGCCAAGGGCATGGTATGCAAGGCTGGACCTATATCTCCGCAAGATCGGTTTTGGAAAAGGAATTGTTGATAGCAATCTATATGTCAAAACTGAGTTAAGCAAACAGCTGGTTGTCATTGTTTATGTTGATGACATAATCTTTGGTGGCAATGATGAGGAGATGTGCAGGAATTTTGCAGAAGAGATGAAGAAAGAATTTGAGATGTCGATGCTTGGAGAATTAAAGTTCTTTCTTGGTTTACAAGTTCAGCAGCTGAAACATGGCATCTTCATATCACAATTGAAGTACATTAAGGAAATGCTGAAACGGTTCAATATGGAAGACAGCAAGCCAGTGAGCACACCAATGTCAACGAACACGAAGCTTAGCAAAGATGATAAGGCCTCGTCCGTTGATCATACCACCTATCGCTCTATGATAGGAAGCTTGCTTTACTTGACTGCAACAAGACCAGATCTTCTACAAGCAGTATGTATGGTTGCACGTTTTCAAGCAGCACCAACTGAAACGCACCTTACAGCAGTGAAAAGAATCTTTCGATATCTGAAAGGTACTATGGAGCTTGGTATCTGGTATCCCAAAGGAAAATCCTTCACTCTTGTTGCATATTCTGATGCCGATTGGGCTGGATGCGTAGATGATCGCAAGAGTACTAGCGGCGGCGCATTTTATCTTGGAGAAAGATTAGTTGCTTGGCATAGTAAAAAGCAAGACTCAGTATCCCTTTCGACAGCGGAAGCGGAATATATTGCAGTGGCAACTTGTTGTACGCAAGTGTTATGGATGCGGCAAATGCTCTCTGATCTAGGAGTTCCTACAACGGATCCTACGCCGATCCTATGTGACAACACGAGTGCAATTCATATATCTAAGAATCCTGTTCAGCACTCTCGAACAAAGCATGTAGCAATTCGTTATCATTTTCTTAAAGATAAAGTTGCTGATGGAGAGGTCAAGTTGGAGTATGTTCCAACAACTGAGCAAGTGGCTGATATTTTCACGAAACCTCTGCCAAAGGAAGTCTTTGAGTATCTCCGGAAAAAGTTAGGAGTTACTCACTCTCCTAAACCGTAGGAGTTGTGCTTGAAAGGGGGAGCAATGCATTCATTGAATATCCTATTCGCTCCTCGGTTTGGTCCCTTTGGATTTGTTGTCAAAGGGGGAGAGATGTTATGCTACGATAGCAAGGAGAGATGTTATGCTATGTTAGCAAGGAGAGATGTTATGCTATGAAAGCTAGGGGGAGATTGTGACAGTGCATGGTTGATATTTCCGAATTTCAGAATTGGTTCCAAGTTAGTATTGAAAAGAACTTGGAAGAGCTGCAAGCTGGAGTTGAAAGTGTTGAAGTTCCAATAGTGTTGCCAACAATTCCAAAGGGGGAGATTGTTGGAATTTGAGATGACATGAGTAGCTTTTGATGAATTGAAGAAGTTAGCATCTCAAGTATTAGTTTGAGTTGGAATTCTTGTCAACACATTGTCACAAACATGATGATAATAAGCTGGTGTTGATAGAGCTTGAAAAGGAGAAACAGAATTGAAACAGTCTGGAATTAAGAATTCCTGATGCAGAGCACGCGGTCGACCGGGCTCTTCATGCGGTCGACCGAGCAAGAAGAAACCTGCAAAAAGGCACCTCTCAGTTATTTTCGTGACACAGTGTGTCTTCGGTCGACCGAGCCCTCAGGATGTCGACCGAGCTCGAAATTGTCTGTTTTCCAGTCAGTGTCTTCGGTCGACCGGGAAAGCTAGGATGTCGACCGAGCACGGGAATCAGAGTTGCGCAGAATTAGAAGTTTTGCACGAAAATTCAGCACAGTTATCTATTTCGTTTGGGACTCTTTCTAAACGAATTGTAGCCCGTTTTGAATACAACTAAGGGTTATTAAAACCTATATAAAGGCATGCTTGGGTCGTTCATAAACACCACCAAAGAGAGAAGAAGAGAAGAGAAAAGAGAGAGAGTTCTTGAGAGAAAGCAGAAGCTGCTGCTGTGTTGCTGTGTTGCTGTGTTGCTGCATTGTCAGACGTTTTCTACAGCAATTGTGGACGAGATTATGCTCTAGAAGATGGTGATTCGTCCATGAGTTAAGTGTCTCTCTTTATGCTTTAGATTTCAATTTGTAAGGGATTGAGAGAGAGAGAATTGTAGAGGGAAGGGCTGTAGACAGAGTTGATCTTATATTCTGTTTTTACATCAAGTTGGTGCTTGGTGTTTGGGGTTTGGTGATCCTATCTGTTGGTGCAGATAAATTGTAAAGGGAGTCGGTGCTTCCTAGATAGTTGGTGCTATCTGAAACTCAAGGGAGTAGGTGCTTCCTAGATAGTTGGTGCTATCTGAAACTCAAGGGAGTAGGTGCTTCCTAGATAGTTGGTGCTATCTGAAACTAAGGGTTGGTGCTCTTTGTCGTTGTAGCGACTAAATAAGATTCAGATCTGTCCCGGATTGGTGTTCGGACAGTCTTTGAACCGTGGACGTAGCCTTTCGGTTGAACCACGTTAAATCTGGTGTCATAGTGTGATTGACTTGTTTTGTTGTTGAATTGGACCTGTTTTTAGAAATCACTGATTCACCCCCCCCTCTCAGTGATCGCGGTATCCAACACAACCTTCGCAAGTAAAAAGGAAATCAACTTCTTTCAAGTTTTCCATTGCACATATATTTAAGAAAAGAGACATTTTTCTTGATTTGCCGTGAAAGGCGATTTTTTGGCATTTATAGCCGATTTTGGCGTTTATAGCCGATTTTTGGCGTTTATAGCCGATTTTGGCGTTTATAGCCGATTTACAATCCTTATCAACAATGAAAGACAAGAATTGTGATTTTTGTCTCTTTTGAAAAAATACAAACTACAATGAAAAGCAAGAAAAGGAGGATCTAACTTCTCAGGAGATTGTGGGGGACTCGTTTAGATTGACGGTCGCAAGCCATATGTGGGCTTCGCCATCATCCATGCAGATGAGAACAGAGGATGCTATTTGATTCACTTGGCTTGGCTATAACCTCGGGTTTTTAGAAGACAAAGACCAAAGGAAGGTCCTATGTCCAATAAAAAACCGAGTAGACGGGCTGAAAAGCCACATCTAAGCCATTGGAGGCAGGAGGAGAAGGCAAGGACCTTGGGGGGGGGGGGGTACCCCCCAAGGGACTTTTGTCACCTTGTTGCGGTGGCCGGTGTAGAACTTCCGCAGAGTTTTCTCTCTTTTTCTTTTCTCTGGATTTCTGACTGCTGTCTGATGTTTGTTGTGTGTTTTTCTCTGATTTTTCTGATGATCTTTCTTCTTGGAGAGCCCTCCTATTTATAGGCTTTTAGGTAGCCTTTTAGGTGGGTTTATGGGCTTTTAATGTCATTAAGCCGCATAATGGGAGGAGTTACAAAATTGAATTGTTTATTTTGTAACTCCTTTTTCTTGGCTTCTGATTGGCCGGAGGAGATTGAGGGCATTTAATCGCCTTTAATCGCCATGATGGGAGGAGTTTCATGGGTTAAATGCCATGAATTTTTTGACTTGTAACTCCCGAATGCTTGCTTCTGATTGGGCCGTCCAAAGAAATGGATTAATGACTGTAATAAAGCTAGTCAATTAATCGCATTAAGTGGTCGCCGAGCAGCTGAAGAGTCGCGGGCCGTGCCACGTCTTTTGGAATTCTTCTGTCGATGATCATCGATGGATCTTCATGTAGATCGACATCAGATGACCATGTAATTTCAGGTGTTTGTTGCCAACAGCGGGTCGGTGCCATCTGTCCTGTCGATTTCTCGATCGGTCGGGTGGAAAGCACACTTTTTTTGGTTGACCGGGTGGCGATCAATACTATCTTTGATACTCTTGATGATTTACCCGTGTTTTGGACGGATATCAGAGGACTTGGTGTCTCAAAAGCATGAATTTTGGAAAGTACCAGAGGCTGGGCTTCTCGAATCGCGAAAAAAACGGCGAAAACCGGGGTTTCCGGGGCTTTCCCGGCGACCCCGGGGTCCATGGTCGCCGGCGACCCTGGCCCAGGGTCGCAGGGGCCTGCGACCTTGGGCCAGGGTCGCAGGGGCCTGCGACCCTGGCCCAGGGTCGCAGGGGTCTGCGACCCTGGGGGGGTTTTCCCCCTTTCTGGTCCCGTTTTGCGTCCGTTTTTGCTTTTTTCTGATTCTTTTTTCTTCTGTACTTTTCTTTGACATTTTGATCATTTATTGGCCTGATTTCTTTGTAGGAAACCTGATGAGAATCCTTGCATTTTATTTTGCAAAGTTTCCAATTTCCTGAGAAAGCCGAAGACTTTGTCGCGCAGAGCTGCCGATTTTCTGTCAAAAGCTGAAACTGGGTCAAACGATGTCGGAATGACCTGAAATTTGGTGTGAAGCCTCCTGAGAAATAAATAAGACCAACCATAGGCTTTTGTTTGAGTTTCGAAGCCGTTTGGGGTCCTATCACCTGCAGACTTGCTTTTTGTCGCGATGAAGATGTCGCGGTTTGATGTGCGGTCAACCGATGTCCGATTGACTTGAAATTTGACAGGGAACCTATTGGAGTCATTTTAAGATGATCCATAGGTTCTGTCTTGGAAATCATGGTCCCGGAGAGCTTTACCGCCGAGAGGCTTGATTTGGCTGTCGGAGAAGCGAAGTTAGGCCAAATGATCTTGAAATGGCTTGAAACTTCTTGTGTACTCCTCTTTTGGCTGTCTGGAAGAATCTTGCAGTTTTTGTTTGATTCTGACAAGATTTTATTTTTGGAAGCAGCATTGCCTATTTATGGCAGGTTGCGACTTCATGTAGCTCTTTGGATCTTGGAAAGGCAAAGTGACATTTTTGGTGTCAACAGCATTCACTAGAGGTCTGCGTGGAGGCATAGTGCTGCAAAACAACTTGTTAGTACAACAAAAATATAATAGATAAGGCGTTCCAAACCCAATCGATACTAACTAACGGAAATTCTAACGAATCCTTGCCACGTCCTTATGTTTCTATTCCAATTTTAATTGCCTCAAATATTTCTCGCTCTGATACCAAGCCTGTCACGCCCCCGGTCCGAGGACCCGTTAAACGAGGCCTTAATTCGGGGTCGTGGCGCGACGGGCCAGAAAATTCCACCCGCACACGCTAGTTTCCCACAGGTTTCCACGGTAAGGATCCCCGAAATCCGATCCAATAGTGATTAATAAGAATCACATTCAAACGAATAACTTATGCGGAAGCATTGTAGCAAACATAAAAGTCCATAACATATGGGTAATAGATGAGAACGCACAAGACTAGCATAAAAAAGAGAAACATTCTATAGATAGGCCCCAAAGATGGTTTAAAGTTAATACAAAAGTAAAGTTAGCCAATAATTACAATTTCTCCCCAAAAAGAATAAGCCACAATGGCGACAACAAAATCCCAAAAAGAATAGTATCCATTCCTCAAAATGTGATCGAAGCTCCAAAAACAACCCGATGTCTAGACGACATCATCGGGCTGCCACTCGCCCTCCACAAGGACTATAGGTTCCGCCTCGAAGTGCGCCTCAACAGCGAGGGGCTCGACATCTGGCACCAAGCAACAGGGTCAGACACAACGGTCTGGCAAGCAAATATAACAAATAACAGGATGATAGAAAAGTAAAACATTAAATAAATGAGAGCCACGATTAAATCCTGAATAATAGAAATGGTAAGATAGAAGATAAACATCTTAAAAGTTTATTAATCCAATACTACGATAAGTGAAATAGACAAGAACCATAAGATAAAACATTAAACGTATAAAATATTGGCAGACCACGTAGAGCTAAATTCTCCTGTTACCGAAGAAACGGGAGCAGAAAAAACCGTAGCCACTGCTCGTGGGACCGGAACGAACATAGTCGTTATCAAACAGAACCGTAGCCACTACACGTGGGACCGGATATAAACCATTGCCATGGTCGGTACAGACAGAATCCAAACTACAGTTGGTGAACAAATTAAAGATTCTAAGCCGGATGATCAGTCCGACAAGGTAACCTAACCTTAGTGGTGCCATTAGAGCAAAAGTTCGAAACCTCGAAGTAATACAAATCTGTTCATAAGATATATTTCCAAAATCGATAAGAAAACTACTCCGAACAAATACATATCTCACATATCGACGAATCTGAGCAAAATAGATGAGTAGTCTTATCAATATCTATAATTGTCACTACACTAAAAATGGAAAATTGGAACGGATTACCGTTCCTAACTCGTGTGTTCCTAATCCATTCATCCGTTCCTAAACCGTTCATAATCCGTTAATCCGTTCCAAAAATAGGAAATTGGAACGGATGAACGGATCAGGAACACACGGATTAAGAACGGTAATCCGTTCCAATTTTCCATTTTTGGTGTAGTGTGTGGTAAACCAGCCCAAAGCATTCAAATAGGTTTATAAATGAATCCGGACAAAACCATTTTACATGGAAATGAATTTAGTGTATGATGATTCAACAGTTTAATGCGGGTCGTCTTGATGTACATTTGACCCCTATTGTCATTAATAAATAGGAATTTGGTGCCACGAAAGATCCTAGACAATAAAAAGGGATGAAGTGTACATTGAGACTTGAAAGATTTCCCCAAATAGTTTTATTCATAGATCAAATAAATTACATAATGGTTCTATGATTTAAAAAGGGGCTGAATGGGCTACAATTATAGAAAAGGGATTGGGCTAAATTGGACTTGAAGTGAGCCTGGAGAACGGTCCAACAATCCTCTTTTTGCAATTCTTCTCATTTCAGTCCGATCGATCGGGCTCATTTGCCGATCGATCGGTCCTGAAATGCTCTCAGTTATTTACAGTCCGATCGATCGGACCTGAAATGCCCACAGCCCGATCGATCGAACAGCAGCGAATCTCAGCCTATTTGGCTGGACCCCCCTTTTTGTCCAATTCCTATCCATTTTCTTTCTTTCCCCTTCTTCCATACACATCTCCATGAGTATTTGGGCCCTTTCTTTACCTCCTCAACTCATCAATCATCATTCAATAATCATTCCAATCAATCATACAAACACTTTTAAATCAAAGTTTTCTCCATTCTTTAAACAACAAGACTTAACATAAAGAAAGACTAAATTTCAAAATGACCAAAGTGAAACCAACTTCCAATTCATTGTAAAACAATAACATAAATGAAATCACACATAAACATTGCTCCATTTATCTAAGGTAGAACCATAAGTCATAAAAAGATTAGAACATAGGAATGAAATACCATGAAATGGAGCTAAATAAATGGAATCATCATATTAAGTGAAGTATTCACTTGCCTCAAGCCAAGATGAGAGCTAAGATACTCCTCAAACAAAGCTCTAGGGTCTCAACCTCCCAATCTACAAAAACCCCCAAAATTTCCCAAAGAAGAACCCTAAAAATCAATATTTGTAAATCTCCAAGGAAAACTCTTGCATGTGGGTTGAAAACACTCTAAATGAAGAGGAAAACAAAGATTTCATGTTTGGAAAGCCATGGCTAACCTTGAAAAGCTCAAACGAAGAAGAGAAGCTTGAAAGAGAACCTTGCCCTAGCTCAAATCCTTAGAAGAAGGTGTCTTTGGAAAGCTTGAATGATGAGGAAGAACCCTAGGAGATCAATCCTCCATGAAATCTCCAAGAAATAAGTGCTCTAGAGGAGAGAGAAAATGCTGGAAGAGAGGGAAAAACCCTTGCTCCAAAACGTGCAGGAAAAAGAAATGAAGGAGGAAGAAGAGAGCTCATCTCTTATAAGATGGGTTTGTGGGCCCCGATCTTCACAAGGCTAAACATGGCATTTGTGGGCCCCGAATGAAAACGACGAAGAAGACAAAAATGATCAGCGAAATTTTTATTATCCAAAAAGTATATTTTTGTCAATTTCTGAAAATTTTGAAATTTGGGTACAGATTTTGTGTGAAAGGTCAGTTTTGCCCTTTTCCTCGAAAAACGCAATTTCTGATCATTAAATCCAATCGGCCAAAACATGAAAGTTGATAATCTAAATGAAATGAGTCAAAATACATAAAAATTAGGATTTTACAAAAATCAAAGTTACACCCCAAAGGTTCATACACAACACACGGGCGCCCGGCCCGCGTCAAGTCTAGTCAACGACTCTCGAAAATTCCCAAAGCTAATCAAACATTCTAATCTAGCTTAAGGAAATAAGCTAATTGTCCACTTACCCCACTTATCAACTAATCATGGTTAAAATATAATTAAATATTCCAAACCTGAGTCGGGATCTGACAATCAAAGCCGAGCACCAGAAGCCGGTAAGGCTGAGCACCAGAAGCCGCCAGGGCTACTGCACCAATTTTAGATTCCTGAGTGGAAATGTGAACATATCACAATGGTCATCATTGCAGTGCTACCAGCTATAAAGAGGCATCACGATGGCATATGGGTGATAGTGGACCGATTGACAAAATCAGTTTATTTCTTGCCAGTTTGGACGAGGTTAGGGTTCGAAGGCTTAGCCAAGTTGTACGTGGACAAAATCGTCTCGTTGCATGGAGTGCCTATGTCGATCGTGTCAGAAAGAGATCCGAGATTCACTTTGCATTTTTGGGAGAGTCTTTAGTAGGCCTTGGGTACTCATTTGAGCTTCAGCACAACTAATCATCCGCGGACAGATGGTTGACCGAGCGGACAAATCAAACAATAGAGGTCATGTTGTGAGCCTTTGTCTTGGAGTATAAGAAGGATTGGGAGAATTGCCTACCATTGTGTGAATTTGCCTACAACATAAACTACCATTCGACAATTAGGATGGCACCGTTTGAGGCTTTGTATGGGAGGAGATACAGGACTCCAGTCTGTTGGGAGGAGGTTGGTGTCCGGAGTTTCATGGACCAATGATAGTTAGCGACACCAGTGAGAAAGTGTGGCAGATTGTTGAGAGACAAAAGATAGCTCACAACTGATAAAAGAGTTTTTCAGACAACAGACGAAGACCACTTGAGTTTCAGAAGGGAGACAAAGTATTTCTGAAAGTTTCCCCAACCAGAGGTACTCTTAGATTCGGCGAGAAAGGTAAGCTAGCACGGACATATGTGGGACCATTCGAGATCAAGAACAGGATTGCTGATGTTGCCTACAAGTTACGACTTCCTCCAGAGTTTCCAAGCGTACACAACGTGTTTCATGTTTCGATGTGGAAGAAATATGTGGAGGATCCGACGGATATCTTGTATCATCCGCCTTTGAATATTTAACCGGATGCTTCGTACTTCGAGAAGCCAGTCGCCATTATCGACACCAAGGATCATGTGCTTCAGACGCGGACCATTCCATGGGTCAAGGTTCAGTGGGAGCATTGATTGTCAGCCCCAAGTGCAAGGCCGCGATTGTACTAATAAATAACTTGGTGAAGTCCGAGATCGATCCACAGGGAGTAATCACTTAAATAAAACCTGTCCTATTTGAAAACTAGTACTAGCCTAATAAAATCTATATAAATCAAGTATCCTACTTGCATGAAATAATTAATTACAAGTCTTAAATATTAATTATAACCAAACGAAAAGAAAAATCCTAATCTAGAAACCTAATCTAACTACTGCATTCACCATAAGATTTGTCAGTCCAACCAATTGCAATAATTATTAAGATGCATAAAAATAAAAATAAAATAGAATAAAATCAGAGAATAAAAAAATGGATTTTAATTCTTAAATTTTGCAATAGTTACTTTGCTTGATGCCATCAGGAAAAATCATGAACACCGCACCAAATGTGCACTGTCACTACGCAAGAAAATTCAATGTTGGCCCATTGGTGAAAACCAAGACCCCATAAACTTGATTTAATAATGAAAGAACCATTACAAGAAAATAACCATTACAAAATTACTTGAATCAAAATAAAGTGCATCCAACCTTACCCTAGACACATGACACACCAAACGGAGGAGGACTCACGGTCTAGAACGGCGATCCAACCGTCTCTCGTTTTGCGATTTGAAATCCAAGCAAGGGAAGATGATGAATGGCTGGTCCAATGATGGAGTGACTGTTGACACCAAAAATGTCACTTTGCCTCTTCAAGATCCAAAGAGCTACATGAAGTCGCAACCTGCCATAAATAGGCAATGGTACTTCCAAAAAAATCAAATCTTGTCAGAATCAAACAAAAACTGCAAGATCCTTCAAGACAGCCAAAATAGGAGTACAAAAGAAGTTTCGGGCCATTTTAAAATCATTTGGCCTAACTTCGCTTCTTCGGCAGCTGAAAAGGAGCTCCCGGCGGTGAAAGCATCGGAGACACTAAATCTTCGATCAGAGCCGATGGATGGTCTCAAAATACATCCAAAAGGCTCCACGTCAAGTTCCAAGTCAAACTGACAACGTTTGACCCTACATCAATCCTCGAACAGCTAAATCAAGCCTCTCGGCGGCGAGAACCACCGAGGCCATCAATCATCAGATAGAGCACATGGACGGCTTCAAAATGCTTACAAAAGGGCTACACGTCAAATTTCAGGTCATTTCGACAACATTTCACCATACTTTGACGCTCGGATGCCAAATCAGGACTCTCGGCGGCGAAGCTCCCCGGGACCATGGTTTCCAAGACAGAGCCTATAGTTTATCTTAAAATGACTCCAATAGGTTCCCAAGACAGAGCCTATAGTTTATCTTAAAATGATTCCAATAGTTTATCTTAAAATGACTCCAAGTCAATCGGACATCGGTTGACCGCACATCAAACCGCGACATCTTCATCGCGATAAAAGCAAGTCTACTGGTGATAGGACCCCAAACGGCTTCAAAACTCAAACAAAAGCCTATGATTGGTCTTATTTATTGCTCAGCAGGCTTCATCCCAAATTTCAGGTCATTCCGACATCGTTTGTCCTAGGGCTGCACAGAACCGGACCGCAGACCGGACCGGACCACAAAACCGGACCGGACCGGACCGGATTTGCGGTCTTGGTGGTCTAAATCCGGTCCGGTCTGGGCCTTTTGTGGTCCGGTCCGGACCGGACCGCATTTATTAAAATAAATTTTTTTTAATTTTTTTTTCATAATCTTTGAGCCCATGAGGCATGAGCCTAGCACCCATTTGTAAAACCCATCATTCATTCATTTGACATTTGCCTACTTTTTAGATGTGAGGTGAAAATGAAAAAAAAAAACAAAAAAAAATGAAAAAAAAATGAAAAAAAAAAAAAATGGAAACCGGTCCGGACCACTTTAAGTGGTCCAACCGGACCGGTTTGGACCGGACCGGACCGGACCGGTCTGCTTATAAGTGGTCCGGTCCGGTCCTTCATTTTGGGCCGGACCGAAAATCCGGTCCGACCGGATTCTGGTCCGAAAACCGGACCGGAAATCCGGTCGATCACCCCTAGTTTGTCCCAGTTTCAACTTTTGACGGAAAATCGGCAGCTCTGCGCAACAAAGTCTTCGGCTTTCTCAGAAAATTGAAAACTTTGCAAAATAAAATGCAAGGATTCTCATCAGGTTTTCTACAGGGAAATCAGGCCAATAAATGATAAAAAATGTCAAGGAAAAATACAGAGGAAAAAAGAATTGAAAAACAGCAAAAACGGACACAAAACGGGACAAAAGGGGGAAAACCCCCCAGGGTCGCAGGCCCCTGCGACCTTGGGCCAGGGTCGCCGGCGACTCTAGGGCCCGGGATCGCCCGGTGGGCCCCGGAAATCCCGTTTTTTCCCCGTTTTTTTTCGTGATTCGAAGCGTCCGGCCTCTAGTATTTTCCAAAATTCATACTTTTGAGACACCAAACCCTCTGACATCCGTCAAAAACACGGGTTAATCATCAAGAGTATCGAAATCAACATTGATGGCCAACTGCTCAACCAAAAAAAGTGTGCTTTCTACCCGACCGATCGAGAAATCGACAGGACAGATGGCACCGACCCCGCTGTTGGCAACCAACACCCGAAGTTACATGGTCATCCGATGTCGATCTACATGAAGATCCATCGATGATCATCGCCAGAAGAATCCCAAAAGACGCGGCACGGCCCGTGACTCTTCAACTGCTCGGCGACCACTTAATGCGATTAATTGACTAGCTTTATTACAGTCATTAATCCATTTCTTTGGACGGCCCAATCAGAAGCAAGCATCCGGGAGTTACAAGTCAAGAGATTCATGGCATTTAACCCATGAAACTCCTCCAATCATGGTGATTAAAGGCGATTAAATGCCCTCAATCTCCTCCGGCCAATCAGAAGCCAAAAAAAAGAAGTTACAAAATAGAGAATTTAATCTTGTAACTCCTCCCTTTATGTAGCTTTATGACAATTAAGGCTCATAAACCCTCCAAAATGGCTACCTAAAAGCCTATAAATAGGAGAGCATTCCAAAGAATTCCAGATCGGAGAAAAAAACACAGAGATCATTGGAAAAACAAGACAGATCCCAGATCAGAAAAAAGCATAGAAATTCAGAGAAGGAAAGAGAGAAAACTCTGTGGAAGTTCTTCACCGACCACCGCTACAAGGTGACAAAAGTCCCTTGAGGGGTACCCCCCCCCCATGGTCCTTGCCTTCTCCTTCTGCCTCCAAATGGCTTAGACTTGGCTTTTCAGCCCGTCTACTTGGTTTTTTTATTGGACATATGACCTCCTTTTGGTCTTTGTCCTCTAAAAACCTGAGGTTATAGCAAAGCCAAGCGAATCAATAGCATCCTCTGTTCTCATCTGCATGGATGCTAGCAAAGTCCACATATGGCTTGCGACCGTCAATCTGAATGGGTCCCCCACAATCTCCTGAGAAGTTAGATCCTCCTTTTCTTACTTTTCATTGTAGTTTGTACTTTTTCTTAAAGAGACAAAATCACAACTCTTGTCTTTCATTATTGATAAGAATTGTAAATCGGCTATAAACGCCAAAATCAGCTACAAACGCCAAAAATCGGCTATAAATGCCTAAAAAATCGCCTTTCACGGCAAATCAAGAAAATGTCTCTTTTCTTAAATATATGTGCAATGGAAAACTTGAAAGAAGTTGATTTCCTTTTTACTTGCGAAGGTTGATCTCCGGATCACCACTTGCAATTCCAAGTAAAATAGAAAATCTGGCACACCCACACAAAAAAATGTTGATGCACGCCTCTGCCCCCCCGGTTACGAAAGGGTCGGACCCAACGGACTCCCACGCCCGCCGACCTCGGTAGGACCAGGCAGGAGTGCGGTCCATCAAGCTGGCGCAACCGGTGGGACCCGTTCATTTGAGAACACGATGCTAGAAATGAAATATTTGCATATCATATCTTTTGCTCTATGCTTATATTTCTTTTCTCGATTCCTTGGCTACTTTCTAATTGGTGGCCTATGTTGGATTCCGCAAAAAAAAAAAGAAAAAAAAATGAGATGAGGTTTTTTTTTGAAAATTTCTAATTCTTTGAGTTTATTTCCACTCTTTCTCTTTTCAAAAAAAATATCAAAAAATCAGATTTCTTAGTTTTGGATTCAAAATTGAGAAACTTTGATCCTTTTCGTTTCGTCTCTGTGCTCGCGGAAATCGTTGAGCCGGTTCGAATTGTGGAAATGGCCATTGTATTTCTTCGATGAGTTCATTAGAAATTAGAAAAAATCAGATTTCTCATTTTGGATTCAAAATTGAGAAACTTTGATCATTTCCTTTCGTTCGTGTGCTCACAGAAATTGTTGAGCCTGTTCGATTTAGGATTTGGGCCATCGTTTCTCTTCGATGAGTTCGTTAAAGATAAAAAAAAGTAAAAAAAAAATAAAAAAAAAAGACATAGACCACTAAGGTTAAACCAACTGCGTTCTTTGATCATGGTTGATTCAAGAAAAGCCTTGTCCAGAGTGTGGAGACAGCTTGACTGTTCTAGGCAAGGGTCCTCCAAACGGGTTCATTAAGTAATCCTACCCTTACCGG
This sequence comes from Litsea cubeba, assembly GCA_012931725.1. Taxonomy (NCBI): domain Eukaryota; kingdom Viridiplantae; phylum Streptophyta; class Magnoliopsida; order Laurales; family Lauraceae; genus Litsea; species Litsea cubeba. The sequence goes on from CM022950.1 coordinate 23,498,533, forward strand.
GGGGCAATTCTATCAATCGAGATTTCATAAGACCAGGTTAGGATGCCTATGTGTACTCTCTCGTCTTTTAAATAATTTTTTTTCAAAAATAAAATTTTTAAAACTAAAAATAAAAAAATAATAATAAAAAATAATAATAAAAAAATCTTAAAAAAATAAAAAAAAATAAAAAAAAATAAAAAAAAATATTTAAAAAAAATCTTCAAAAAAAAAAAAAACTTTCGTCATTTTGAGTTTAGATTGGAGAAATCTTGGTCTTCTCCTTTCTGAGCACTGGCGCTCGCTGAAATCGCTGAGCCCGTGTTCATATTGGAGTGCCTTTTGCTCTCTTTGATGAACCCGATATTGGCCTTTCAAAAAAAAACTCGTCATTTTTGGATTCAGATCCGAGAAATTATGGTTCATTTCTTTCTGAGCACTGGCGCTCGCGGAAATCGCTGAGCCCGTGTTCAGATTAGAATACCATCTGCTCTCTTTGATGAATCCAATCTTGACCTTTCAAACGGAGAATCTCATCTCATGGATGCGGTCTCAAAACATTTGTGTCTAGCAGTACTAGTACGCCCTTTCAGGGAGTACTGTATTGCGACCGGCACATTTGTAACTCCAACTTTATATTCTTCTTACCTCGAGCAAGCTCTGCTTCTCGATAAGTCGAATTTAAGTTCACAATTGCTTCTAGCAGTCATTGGGACGCTCATTCTGGGCTTACCATACCTGCGATCAGAACAATTGTACCCTCTATGGTATTTTGCCTTCTTCATATTACTTGGGTCATCTCCCTCGAGCGATTTGAAAAGACAAAACCATAGAACTTCCCATTTATGATCATTATATTCTTGTAATTACTAATGGATGTGGTCTTGTTTCAGAAATTTTCGAAAAAAAACTAACAATGGCAGCATCACTTACCATTACTTTCGATGAGAGCAAGCACTAACTCATGCTTCAACAGAAGCAAACTACGCGCACCTACAAGCGCCCCATCAGCTGCCGAAGCGTCAACTCCCTCGGCAACTCTCTGAGCTCCGGGTCGTCCTCGACTCCCCGGACTATCATCTTTGGGCCGCTGGGACCATTCCCACTTCCCGAGGAACAAGATGCTCCTTCCAAGAAGCAGAAACTCGCCCCTCAACATGTCACTACCGTGACACCAAAGGCGAGCACCAGAAGGCCCGAAGCCCGTGGCAGCCCCACGAAGCCTCGACCAGCAAACGACCAGGTCTATCCCAAGACTTGGTCCCCAAGACCTTCACCAAAACAGAGAAGGTCCCAAACATCTACCAAGCCAGCATTCCTGGCCCCACTCAAGGAGAACCAGTTCTACCCTCTTGCTTACATGAAAGAGGAGAGACCCATCTCCAACCTGACTCCCAAGTCAAACTAGCATGAGCCGGCTTGTTCCTACAAGCCCAAAATCAGATCATGCATCACAAGGCCTCTGCAAGCACCTGCTAAGACCTATAAACCTACAGTTCGACCCTTCATCTCTACAGGGGCCGAACTCCAAAAATTCAAGGCTTCGCTGCAACAGGAGAAGGACAGGGTTCGCATCCTGTCCTTGCCCAGCTACAAAGAAGACAGGCTCGGCTGCTGCGCCCGAGGGAGCACATCCTTCATCGTCAAAGCCCAGCCAGAGCTGACCGAAGCTCAAATTGCTCGTCATATACACCGCCGCGCGTCGTATCAGCAAAAGAGACTAGAGAAGCAAAGGACCCAGCCTCCTACACTTCAAGTCTCTCCCAAATGGGTCGAAAAAGAAAGACCCAACCAAGTTGCTGCCGTCCATATGGTTGGAAAACCAGAAGGCGCCAAAAATCAGCAACAAAAATCCATGTCCGACGTCCGATGACCCGCAGCGTCTCCAGGAAAAGAAGACATTCAGAAGAATCCCCTGCTCCTTCAAGCAAAGGACGGTAGAGTGATCCTTCCTCAAGCTCTTCTTCAAAAAGAATGAGCCCCAGCTCAGTCACTAGGACAGTTTCTTCGTCCGAATCACGAAGGATGAACGTCGTGGCTACAGATTCTGAGCCACCATCCCGCAATCCACCTCAAGATGATGCGATCACCCGCATCCAGCAGTTGGAACAAGGCCAGCAGAGGATTGAAACTCTGATGGAAAACCTTCTCCTCGCCTTTCAAAATCAGGCGAATAATGAACCTCCTCCGAATCATCAAGACGATGAAGTAAATGGAGAAGAAAATGAGTCACGCGCCCTTACCAAAAAGGACATAGACAGTATCCTCGCCAAAGCAAAAGAAGACAATATACTCAAGGAGCATGGGATCAAGCCACCATATCCCTTATAGATGGACTCGGTCCCGTTCCCCACCAAATTCAAGCATCCTACTCTCCAAACATATACCGGGAAAGGATCAGCCAGACAGCACGTCATCCACTTCAAGATCCTGACGAGAGCTATCGCGGATTAAGATGCACTCAAGATCCGCCTCTTTGCAACTACCCTAAAAGGTACGGCCTTCGATTGGTACTCCACTCTGCCGGAGGACTCTACCCAAAATTGGGCCATGCTAGAGACACGCTTCCTGACTCACTTCAAAGGTGAGGATCATCCCGCTACTATGGCTCAGCTGTGCAGCCTAAAACAGGGGGAGAATGAGTCAACATATGACTTCATTCACAAGTGGAAAGCAATGGCATACAAATGCTCTGATGTATTGCCACAAGCGTCGCTAGTCGACATCTGCCGAAAAAACATGAGAGCCAGAATCCGCTCCATAATCATCGGCAACAAATCAAAAAACCTGGGAGAACTCCTAGAAGCTTCCATGGAAGCTGAAACGGTGATTAAAGACCTCAACAGTAAAAAATCATCAAGAAAAGAGCCAACCGCCATTACAACCTCAAAAAAAAAGAGGTCCTCAATGTGCAGACCAAGTCAGCTCCTCAGCCACCAAAGAAAGCTGAAAACAAAGTTGCTGGTAAGAGACCTAAACTCTCTGATGCCTTCAAAGAACGAGTAGAGAAGAAATACCCATTTAATGAAGATGTTGATAAAATCTTCGGGGCTCTTGTGATAAATGGCAAGCTCGCCTTGCCTGAACCAAAAAGACCGGGTGATGTTGGCAAAACCAACGATCCTCGGTACTGTCCATACCACCAGATGATCTCGCATCCTCTCAATCAATGCTTCGTTGTGAGGGAGAAAATAAACGAGATGTGGAAAAACGGAGTCATCACCTTTGACAAAAACTATGGGCCTGCCTCCGTCAACATGGTGACATGTGGACAAACATCAAGATCACCGAAGAAAAAGATCACTACTTCCTTCAAGGTGATAAACTCAATCCAAGCGTCCGAGGAACTGGTTCCTTACCCGACACCAGACGGATAACCCATATGGGTACATCCCGATCTCCTGGAAGATGAAAATTGGGAGGTCGTGAAAATAAAGCCTACAGCTCAGCAGCGAAGGCAGGCTAGGAAACATCTCCTGAAGCTCAAACGGCTAGAGAAGACCCAGCCAAAACAAGAAGTCAAAGAAAAGGCAGAGGCTTCCTCTACCGCTTCACTGGAGGTAACAAAAACATCCCTTCCAGAGACTTCAAAGGGGGTAAGAAAATTCACTCTCAGTGATTTCATGCCACCTCAATTCAAAGAAGCCATGCAGGAGGTATCATACTCTTGCAATTCGGTAGTTGGATTCTCCATTGATGGATACGAGTCCAGCGACACCGATGATGGATTCGAATCCAACTACACAGACGAGTGGGAGGAGTCCCTTGAAACAGGAGAATACCTCTCCGATGAAGAATGGGTTCCTGAGTCTCATCTTATGCCAGTAATCTGGTATAAACCCCCTACAGCCACAAGGATCCTGGTCTGATGATGAAGAAGACCAAGAGACTGTGCAAGAAAATGCTGCTGACCCAGCACCCCTCATTGCTCCAGTGGAAATCAACAATCTTGAGCCACAAAGAGTTGATGAAGAAGAAGATTTGGCTTCTATGCCTGATCTTGAAGAATATGCAAGGATCTTGCAGCGTCTCGCTCTAGAACAAGAGCAAGACCACGTCAACGAGCCTCCTCGCAATCCAGAGCCTGAAGTCCCTGAAGACCATCAGGTACATCCTCCCTTAACTCTTGAAAATGGAGAAAATTGCTGGATAGACGATCCTCTTACATCCGAGGATGAGTCTGACTCCGATCAGGCAACGTCTCCCGTCAGAGCTTCCTGTAATGTAATAATTCAGGATTATAGCTCTTCCGAAGCATCGTCTGATGAGAGCACTTACACTCCGGCGACGCCTAGCAATGTATCTTCTGGAGCCACCTCATCTCACGTGACTTTCACTGAGATGACACCCTCTCAGGTTTCTTCTCCTGAGACTGTGACTTCAAAGTTCACACCCTTCCTGACTGAAGAATTCCCAGCTATTGATGCTTGGGACGATGAATTGGTCAACGAATAAGAAAGGTTGCTGGATGCTGTTCAGGACTTGTTCCTAGAAAATGCTCCGTGCAACACAATCACTGAGGATGGCAACTCCGCTACTAATACATCCTCAGCAAATGAAAAACGACAGCCTCTTGATCTTGAAGACAATCTTTCAAATGAAGACCCTTCTCAAGAAGCTCTCGAGGTTGGTAGAGGCCCGGGACTACCACAAAAATTACAACCAATCTTCCTTTACATATGTAAATCATTCGGGAAAAGATGTTGTAAGCGCCCCTAGTAGCAACAATGATGAACATGCAGTCCTTAAGGAGGCTTTCAAGTATGACTTGATTGAACACTTCAAGCACATACCTGCACGTCTGCACATCCTAGATTTGTTGCGAATGTCTCCACACACTCGTGATAATCTCATCTCAGAATTACAAAAGCTGAATAAGGATGTCGACAAACATGCCCCGCAAGTCCTCCAAATTGAAATGGATTACCAGGTCAAAAACTCAGAAGCTTCCTCAAAGGGAGAAAAGAAGAAAACTGAGGGATCATGCATTGAATGCCTCTCGGTTAAAAAAGCAGCCAGTGCAACCATCGCCTTCACAAAGGACGACCTCCTACTTGGCGAAACAAGGCATAACTGACCCCTGTACTTCACAGGGTACATCAAGGAAATGCCTATGCACAGAGTTCAGATCGACCCAGGTTCTGCACTCAACCTCATCTCCACATCGGCTCTCGAAGAGTTGGGCATCCCACCCAGCAAGCTGAGCCACACATCTGTATCTATCTTTGGATATGATGGGAGTACTCAAAGGCCTATCGGCAAAATCAGGTTCAGGTTGCAGATTGGTGATCTTATTTCTGAGGTCACTGTGCATGCAATAAAAACCCCTTCATGCTACAACATCCTTCTCGGACGCCCTTGGATCCACGAGAATGGTGTTGTCCCTTCAACTCTACAACAATGCATCAAGTTTGTTGGCGACGACGGCATGATACATCGAGTCTTTGTGGACAGAAAACCCTTCAAAGGTAAAGAAGTCCACTTTGCAGACTCACAAATGTATGAAGGTGAAAAAGAAGAAGAGGAGAAGCATACAGCATCCTTTGCCGAAAATCACCAGAAAGATAAAGGCAAGGCTCCTCAACAATCACTGGAAGAAAACAAATCATCCGGTAAATCCGAAGAGAGCATTCAAACTCCCTTTATCATCTCCCTCAAACCTTCAAAGCCTTTGGTCATCACAACTAAAGTGAAGAAGGCAAAGCAAAAGCCTGGGGGCAAATTTGTTGTCTCTTTCATGTCTATCATGCAAGACATGGATTCAGATTCAGAGCCAGAAGACGACACATCGTCAAACCAAGCTGACACTCAGCAAGTTCAGCCTGCTCTCACTCAAAAAGAGACAACTTCTGACATAGAAGATCCTACGTCAGCTTCCTTCGTTGTTCCAGCAATTTCAGCAAAGGAAAAGCCGATCTTCTTCCATAGATCGGATGCTTCTTCATCAAACTGCATGCTTGAACCTTTCCAAAATGAAGGTATGCCTCAACTATCCTTATATAGTTCTGTGGCACAAGCTATTATGAAGAAAATGGGCTATGACGCTCAAAACCCAGTCGGTTTGGGAGAAGGACGCGGTATTCGCACGCCATTGGGGCTCGTCTAGAGCAAAAGCCAGCTGGAAGATTGGAGACTCTACGGCTATGTAGAAAAGTCTTCACACGGGTTAGGGTATGATCCTGACACTCCCTTGAGACAGTTGACACAAAGGCTTAAAAGTCAATATATTGACCAAGCCTCAACATCTCAAGTCCATGAAGACATCAATCTCCCTGGATATCTCTTCGATGAGTAACCTGACAAAGATCCAGGAAGCTCATCCAATTGGCACGATTTCTCTGAAAATGAAGAGGAGTTGTCCGATGACACAGACGTGTGGTCTTCTGACCCAGAAGAACCCTCATCTCCAAAAGAAGTAGCCTACTTCGACCCGGTTTCAACAGGCGATTGGGATCATCTCATAGCAAGCCTTGGGAAAAATTACCGATCAAGAAGACCCGTGGAAAGGAACAAAACCTTGGTCTGGAAATGCCCTTGAAACCCCAGAAGGCTTCGTTGAGCTGGAAGCCTCAGAAAATATTATGGAGGAACCACCTTCGAACCTTCCAACGGAAAAACCTGTTCAAAAGATAGACTTGGGAACATCAGATAACCCACGTCCTGTATTCATAAGCAAGAATATAAAGGATGATGAGTTACCCGAGTATATTGCCTTTCTTCGTGAGTTCATTGATTGCTTTGCATGGTCTTACGCTGAAATGCCAGGCTTAGACCCCAAAATAGCAGTCCACAAACTCATTCTTCAAGAAGACATCAAGCCTGTCAAGCAAGGCCAAAGAAGATTCCTTCCAGATGTGATTAATAAAATTGAACAAGAAGTTCAAAAACTCAAAAGTGTCGGCTTCATCCGTGAGGAACAACATCCTGAATGGTTGGCCAACATTGTCCCCGTGACAAAGAAAAACGGGCAGATCAGGGTCTGTATTGACTATAGAGACCTGAACGGCGCATGCCCTAAAGATGAATTTCCGCTCCCCATACCAGAGGTAATGATCGATAATACCTGTGGATTCGAGCGAATGACATTCATGGATGGTTTCTCTGGCTACAATCAGATAAAGATGCATCCTGAAGATGAAAAACATACATCTTTTCGGACCCCATTTGGCGTGTATTGCTACAACTGTCATGCCATTTGGTCTAAAAAATGCTGGTGCCACATATCAGAGGGATATGATGAAAATATTCCAAGATATGCAGCACAAGACGGTTGAATGTTACGTTGATGACCTCACCGTCAAAAGTAAAAGAAAGAAGATCATCTCGAAGACCTTCGAGAAGTCTTCCTCCGGCTTCGCAAACACAAACTGCGAATGAATCCTTTGAAATGCTTCTTCGGCGTCTCATCGGGTAAGTTCCTCGGTTTCTTAGTTCGGAAAGCTGGAATAGAGCTTGACCCCATAAAAGTCAAAGCCATTCTAGAAATGCCCTCTCCAAGAACCTTGAGAGAACTCAAAGGGCTTCAAGGGAGATTGGCCTACATCAGACGGTTCATCTCCAATCTTTCGGGGAAAATGCCATCCATTCTCCCGGTTGATGAAAAAAGGTGTAAACTTTGTCTGGGATGCTGACTGTGAAGCTACTTTCCGAGACATCAAGTCATACCTGACAAAACCTCCAGTGTTAGCTGCTCCTACCACTAGAAAACCATTCATCTTGTACACAAGAGCCCTTGATCACTCTTTGGGAGCTCTGCTTGCGCAAGAAAATGATCAAAGAAAAGAAGTTGCTCTATATTACCTCAGCCGCATGCTAGTAGGTGCAGAGCATCGCTACTTCTCCAGTCGAAAAAGAATGTCTTGCAGTGATGTTCGCCGTACAAAAGCTGCGTCACTACTTGCTTTCCAACACAGTCTACCTGGTCTCAAGGGTCAACCTCTTGAAGGTCCTTGTCACAAAGGCAGGTTCTCTCAATGCTCGACTGGCAAAATGGTCCATCCTTCTGTCACAATTTGATATTAGGTATGTACCCACAAAAGGCAATCAAAGGGCAAGCTCTAGCGGACTTCCTCGCAGAGCATCCATTGCCTAAAGATTCTCCGCTCAGAGATGATCTCCCAAAGTGCCTCCTGGGACATGTACTTTGACGGTGCAACCAGGACAAATGAAAAAAGACAGCTGATCTCGGGAGTTGGCATCCTCTTTGTTAGCCCCGACAAATACATGATTCCACACGCTTTCTCGCTACTAGAACCATGCACAAACAATGCAGCTGAATATCAAGCTCTGATCCTAGGATTGGAACTCGCCATCGAATCAGGTATCACCATGCTGGAAGTCTTTGGAGACTCTCAACTGATCGTCAACCAGATGAATCAGAAATTTGAAGTCAGGAAGCCAGATTTGCCGCCTTACTACAGCAGAGCACAATCGCTTCTGCAAAAGCTTGACATCTGTCACATCACCCACATTCGTAGAGGTGAAAACATACGCGCAGATGCCTTAGCTGGACTTGCCGCATCCATGGCAATCCAGGAAGGGGAAAACATGCAAATCACAGTGTGCGAAAGAAGAATCCTTCCTCCTCTTAACACACACCGAGCAGTTGCTGAATGCCACCAAGTGACCAAGTGGTTGGAAGTCGGATTTCAATCCTTCAAACTTCAATCGGCGACTGGAGGGATTCGTTCATTGATTACATTATGTTTGGAATCCTACCTGAAGATCCAAAAGAATGTGTAAGCATCCAAAGGCGAACCCCAAGCTTTCATTTGGATATTCCTTCAAAGTTCCTTTACAGGAAATCCTTCAACGGAGTACTTCTACGCTGCTTGTCGCAACAAGAGGCTGAAGAAACACTCAAAAAAGTTCATGCTGGACTTTGCGGAGCTCATCAGGCTGGTCCCAAGCTCTATGATCAAATAAAAAGGTTAGGTTATTACTGGCCTACCATGGTAGCTGACGCAATGCAATTTGCTAAGCGCTGCCAACAATGCCAAGTTCATGGAGATTACATTCACATGCCTCCAGAATGGCTGCATCCTACAGCGATTTCATGGCCTTTCGAAGCCTGGGGTATGGACATCATAGGTCCTATTTCTCCCCCTTCGAGCAAAGGTCATCGCTTCATCTTCGCCGCTACGGATTATTTCTCCAAGTGGTCAGAAGCATTTGCGTTCAACGAAATGAAGACCTCATCAGTCCTTCAGTTCCTGCTCGCCAACATCATTTGTCATTTCGGCATACCCAAAAGATTCGTCCATGATAACGGACCACAAATACAAAATCCAAAGCTGTCCTTCGACTCCATACAATTCGGCAGCAAACGGATTAGGAGAAGCTTTCAACAAGACACTCTGCAAAATCCTCAAAAAAATGGTCTCTAGTCACAAAAGAGACTGGAGCGACAAAATGTCTGAAGCTTTGTGGGCCTATCGAGCCACCGGTCGAGGACCAACCCATAGCACACCATTCTCTTTGGTCTATGGATGCGAAGTTGTCGTGCCCTTGGAAGTACAAATTCCTTCCTTGAGGGTATCCTTGCAAAATGACATGACTCAGGAAAGCAATGTCAAATGGCGACTCCATGAGCTGGACAATCTCGATGAGAGACGGCTCGAAGATCAACAAAGCATTGACCTTTACCAAGCACGCATGGCAGGATCTTTCGACAAAAAGGTCGGGCAACGCGCCTACAAAAAGGGTGACTTGGTCCTTGCGGTAAAAAGACCAAAGGTCTTCGCTCACAAGTCAAAAGGCAAATTTGAGCCAAAATGGAAGGGACCCTACGTCATCGAAAAGGTTTTCTCCAATGGCGCATACGCACTCCTAAACATGGAAGGTGACAGATGTATGTTGCCCATCAACAGCAAGTTCTTAAAGCGGTACTACCCTTGAAGACTTACCCAACTGGGTAAGAGCAATGCCTGTATGGCCAAAACCGGTTTCCAGGTACACGCTCGCTAAACCCACCTTTTTTTTTTGAATTTTCATATCAAATGTTGAAACTTCTAAAAATTTAAACAATGCTTACTTTTATCGTTTCATTGTTCAAAAAAAAAAACCCAAGTTTAGGAACCTTCCCCTAACTTGACCAAAATTTTCAACCCTTGAACCCAAAATTCATGGTTTGAAACAAAATCCAGATTCAGGGATTTCCACCCTAGTCCACCCTACCTTTTACCGCCTAAATGGTTTTAGGTCAAAACTTATGACCCTCGTGTCTTTAAACAAAAAAAAATGGTTTTTCAAAAAACCGCGGGGAAGCGACGCTTAGTCGATACTCGCACAAATCGGAAACATACGAACCACGTTCAACACTCCCAAAATTGCAGGGAAGCGACATTTCGTCGATACTTGCAAAATCCAAAACCGTGGAGATGCAACATTTCAGTTGATATCCACAACCCAAATTTCAAAGGTTAAAAAAAAAACCTAAAAAACCGTGGAGACGCAACATTTCAGTTGATATCCACAACCCAAATTTCAAAGGTTTGAAAAAACCTAAAAAAACCATGGAGACGCAACATTTCAGTTGATATCCATAACCCAAAGGTTCGAGAAAACCACAAATTTCAAAAAAAAATCGTGGGGAAACGACATCAAGTCAGTACCCGCTAAACCAAATTTTTTGAAAAGTAAGGATGCGGCATTCCATCGATACTTGCACCCAAATCCGCGAGGATGCGACATTTCATCGATACTTGCAATCGAATGAGTAAGGATGTGACATTCCATCGATACTTGCAAGAACATTCAATAGGAGGCGACTTTTAGTCAATACTTGCATTTTTGAAAACCAAACCGGCTATAAATGCCACAAACCGGCTATAAATGCCACCAAAATAGGCTATAAATGCCACAAACCGGCTATCAATGCCACAAAACAAAACCGGCTATCAATGCCACAAACAAAAAAATTGGCTTTCAAAAAACCCAGCTATCAATGCCACAAACCCGGCTATAGATGCCACAAAACAAACTCGGCTATCAATGCCACAAAAAAGTTGGCTCTCATGCCAAAATCGGCTTCCATGCCACAAACAAAAATCTGGCTTCCATGCCAAAACAATCATTTGACAAAAGATTTTCACAAAATGACAAGCTTTTGATCAAATCTCATTTAGCAATTACTTTTATCACAAAAAGATTTAAGTGAGCGTAGGGAAAAAAAAAAAAAAAAACATCCCATTTAGCAATTACTTTTATCACAAAAAGATTTAAGTAAGTGTAGGGAAAACAAAAAAAAGGGGCATCCCATTTAGCAATTACTTTTATCACAAAAAGATTTAAGTGAGCGTAGGGAAAACAAAAAAAAAGAGTACCAAAAAATACATGTGGTACCAAAAAAAAGAAAGTGTTCACAAGCACTACAAAAAAAAAGAAAGAAAATTACCAAAAAATACATGTGGTACCAAAAAAAAAAGAAAGTGTTCACAAGCACTACAAAAAAAAAATACCAAAAAAATACAAGTGGTACTAAAAAAAAAAGAAGGATGGTTTCTGTTAAAAAAAAAATAGGAGCTCAATAAAAAATGGTCTCCAGCCAAGAGTTCAGCTCCTCAAGCAAACTTTTGGCCTCAGCCGTCAGGGATTCCAGGGCACGATTCTTCAAGAACTTGCCATGAGATGCTGGAGTGGGCTGTAACCCTTCTTTCGCACTGGGAAGCTTATCCCGAGCAGTTTGCCATCGTTTGCTTTCTTGAGATTTCCTTTCAAGAACTCGATCGGCATCTGCAACCCGGTGAATCAGAGCACTCTCCCTGTCACGAGCCTCTGTTATTGCAGTCCACTTGGCAGTGACTTGTGCCTGCAGATGCTCAAGACGTTTCCTGGCCTCATCGACCTCCCTATCAAGGATGTTAAGGTCATGTGTCAGCCCAATGATGTTTAGCTCTTCTAAGTTCTTCTCTCGGACTATCTGCTTCCTGCTTTCTGTAGCCTCATCCAGGTTAGACTGAGCCTTATCCGCAGGGTCCAGGAATATCTCCTTGAAGAACTGGCCGTCAGCCAAACCCATGGTCTCAAACCACCTGTCACCCAGCTCAATGACCCTATCAACGATCGCCCTGGCACATGTGACATCCAGACCAGCCTCTTCGGCATCACTGAGAATCTCACGCACATGCTGGATCAATTCTAAATCCTGCATCTAAGTGCCAAGAAAGCAGAGTCTCAATCCAAGAGCTCAGAACCCGCACCACCACCTTCTTCGCAAAAAGAAGAGATGGCCCAGCTGAAGATTTGCCCAACTCCATTGGTCGACTGCTTATGTCATCTCTCGTTGGAAGAGTAACAAAATAACTCTTTCCAGTTGAAGCTGCTCCTGTTCGGGAAGGAATCTCAGCACGAGGTATCTCCTCAATAGTGTCAGAACTGGTCCCAGGAGTCTCTACCTCTGGATCAACCTCTGGCATCCCTTGCTCTGGTTCTAAAGGAAGCAACGGACCCTCCTCTGTCACTTCAAAACCTGCCAAAGAAACACAAAAAGTTATGAACATGATCCTATTTGAAAATCATTATCAGGGTTATTACTACAAAATACCTTCTTCGACGACTGGCGGAAGACTCTCTTCCTCCATGAACTCATCGGAAGCATCATCAACATTTGCGTCCATCGATGGTTCAAAGTCATCGGAATCCTGTGGTAAGTCAACTAACAAGAAAAAATGTTAGCAAACCAAGTCACAGACAAAAAAAAAAAGAAAGCAAAAGAAGTCATACCAATTGGATATTCTGGATTCACTCCAGAGTCCCTCGGTTCTTCTTCAGGTGCCCCGACAGGATGCGTCAATACCTCATCGGTTGGAACCTTAGGCATCACCAAGTCTTCCTCTACTAAAAAAAAAAAGAAAAGCAGAAACAAGAAGCAAATCAGAACATGGAAAACTCCCATGAAAAGAAATGGAAAGAGAAAAAGGAAGAATCATACCTTCACTGACGATCTCTTCTTCTCGGCTTCTCTTCTCTGGAGGCTCGTCAGCATCTACTGGCACATCCTCATTGATAGTAAGAGGGACTTCCAAGTCAGGAGAGTCCTCACGCTGCCCCTTGTTGCGATGATGACTCCTCCTCCTCTTACTCCTGTGGGCTCGCTTCTTAGAGGAACCTGCCCCGCTGTCAGGTTTCCCACTTGACTCCTCACTGGATGGTCTACCCTTACCAGTAGACTCCATGGAAGCTTGCCTTTGCGCCACTTGCATCCAAGCACCAAGTTCGGCTTCCTCCTGTTCTAGCTGCTCTAAAGCCTCATCAGGTATTTCTCGAACAACTTCAGAACCAATGACGCCCTGGTCACCGAGAAAGCCTATCTTGTGCTTCTCTCTGGAAAGGAAGGCCCAAACTTCCTCTCACCGGACGCCATCCGACTTTCCAAGGCCCTTTCCAGATGCCAGCTTCACATCAAGCTCCTTCTTGGAAAGCCCCCGATATGCCGAAAAGCTCTCCGCGAACCACTTCGCAAAGCCGGCAGTCCGGGAAGTCAACAACACAGGATAAGAGATCATGGCTGTAGTGTCTTCAGCACTATAGAAAGCCCATGCATTTCTCCCGTCCTGTAAACCTCCAAAGCGCTTCACCATGCTTGAAGGCGCTCCAACAACGCCTTGAGAAAAGCCCAACTGTAAAGCAAAGTGAGAGGATACATACGGCTGGATGTCGACGAAAAGATGTCTGCGGTACACCATCATGCCGACACGTATGCTAAAAAGCCACTCCTTCTCTGCATTCATCAAGGAGTAATGCCTTCCCGACCCCGCCCTGGTAGAGTCTCGGGAGGCACCAAAATCAAAAGCCTTCTTCCGCAACTCCGGAGAAAGCTTCACTGAAGACTGCCCCATCTCAACATCCCTGAACCGTCGGATCCTCATGCGGGCAAACAAAAGTGATTCGGACACGGCTTTGCCCTTAGCCAGCCGAATCATCAGAGGATCATCATCTTGTGCAGCACCCAGCCGGTGGAAGCTAGGATAGTGGTACACGTACCACGAATAAAAGATGTTGGCTGAAAATACCCTATTCATGGGAAGCCCAAGCCGAACAAAAAAAGCAGCAGCCTGCAGTTCCGTACACAGGTAGGAGTAAAAAAGCTGGCACCAAAGCAAGCTGCTCTCCAAACGCCATCTGACAAGCCGGAAAAAATACAATGCGGCCTGATGTGCGTTCCATCTCCTCCAGTAAAAATAGGCTCACCAAGCCAATAAGTGAGGTAAACAGCGAGATCTCTCCGCAGTGCAATGTCAGGACATATGGCGTTTATACTCGCACAGAAATCTCTCAACTCTTCTTGCATAGCCAAGATCTTCTTCGAACTTGGATCCCGAGCCCTGGCTTTCTGGGTCACACTATCAGAGGACTCCTTGCTATCAAAAAGTTAGGGAACGAAGAGCTAGAACTCTTCCAACTGCTGGATCTAACTTTCAAACCCTCCTTGTCCTTCAAAAAATCATTAAAGGTGACGAGATAAAAGTACAGAAGCCTGAACTCCTCAGACTGCCCCTCAAGGACGCTGTCAATCGGCATAAACTCCTCATAGAGTTTGCCAAGGATGGGCAATCCAGTAATGACGCTCAGCTCCTTCAAAGAGAAACCAATCTCACCATTCGTCACAACGAAGGTAATGGTTTGTGGGAGGAATGACTCCAACATAGCCATGAAGGCCTCATCGGAAAAGATCACGGTCTCCCTAAAAGCGCGTACCGCATCAAAAATCTCGGCTTCCTTCAAAACGGCGCCACCAATCAACAGGACGCGATCAGTCCACGACTTCCACTCGGAGTCAGCATTGAAACGGCCACGAAGTCGAAAAGGCTTGATCCAATTGCTGCCGTCACCGCTGAAAATACCAAGGCCCACCGGTCTCAAATCGACCGACGGATAATCAGAGCCATGGTAGCCGCTGGATGGCATCAACAGGTCCATGTCAACAGGCGACCTCTCCGTATATCCAGGAGAACCGCCAACAAAAACCCCGGTCTTGATTACATTTGTCGTTCTCACCCAGCTTGGAGGATCTTCCCTCTTAGAGCATGTGGAGGCAAGGCTCATGATCGAGACGGTGCGATCAAACGTCGACCGGGTAGCAATACTCTTCTTCTCACCATCTGCTGTGAAAGAGAACTGAAAACATCTCCTTTGGTATGTCATGTCATCAGGGACGGCATCACCAAAGAAGAAGGTAAGCTTGGGTAAAACACTCTGATCTTTTATCACCCATGGACGACTGTTTTCCAATAGAATTCCTCTCCCTTGAGAGCGATCAGCCGCTGCCTCATCTCATCTCTATTGAGGGAGTCGCATTCTTCCAGATTTCTCTCAACATACTGGACCTTCTCAAAGGCCTGCTGAACAGCCGGATTAGAAGATCTAGCAGATCGATGAGGTGCGCTTGTAGCAGGCTCTTTACCCTTGTTCGTTCTGGAGGAACCACCTAAAAAGGATGGAAAATAAAAAGATCAAACATCAAAATGACAGAATCTCGCCAAAAAAAAATCTGGCGAAATTTTGACATGATGATGGGGCAATTCCGAAGAAAATGAACTATCCCGAAAGAAATAGAAAGCTTGAAGATGGGCTCAACATGGCTGCGAGCTCCGAAACTCCAAACTTTCGAAACCTCAAAGTCTCCGCAAAATCAGGAAGGGCTCAACATCGCTGCGAGCTCCAAATTCCCAAATTTGCGAAAACTTTCAGGTATGCTATCACATCATGATACAATTCAATTTACAAAAAAATACATGCATGAACATCTTGGCAAAAAAAAATCCATTATCATGATGAGCAAAAGAAAAAAAAGAAGGAAACTTTCTCAAAAAAAAAGGGGGAGAAAGAAAAGAACAAAAAAAAATAGGAAACTTTCTCAAAAAAAAGGAAAGAGAAAGAAAACAAAAAAAAGAAAAAAAAAAGGGACTGGCCCACAGGCCACGTGGCCGTACGACCAGATCCGTACGGATCTGTCCATACGGCCCACAAAAAGAAAAAAAACATGCAAGAAAAAAGAAGAAGAAAGCAAAAAAAAAAAAAACGTGTAAAAAAAAAAGAAGCAAACACGTGGAAAAAAAAAACAAAAGAAAAAAGAAGAGAAGAAAAGAAAGAAACAAAAAAAAGAAAGAACTTTTTTTCTACAATGGGGTTTTCTTGAAAAAGGGAACTTACTTGAAGCCATTGATGGAGAAGACGAAGAAAAGTCTTGAAGATCTTGAAGAAGAAAAACTCTTGGTCTTGAAGTCCTCTTGGGATTGTTGCAAAAGAAAGTAATAAGAGCAAGAGATCCAACCTCCTCCTTGCTTTTATAGAAGAAAGCAAACCAAAGAAGGAAAGAAGAAAGAGGTAAGTGTTACTAATTAGTAACCTTACCAAAAGAAAGAGATTAGAAAGATTCTTTCCCAAAAGAAAGATATCTTGAGGGATTTTCTTCCAAAAAGAATCAATGAAGGATTCTTTCCCAAAAGAAAGATATCTTGAGATATTCTCTCCCAAAATAAAGGGAACATGAAAGATTCTCTCCAAGTAAAGATATTCTTAGATATTCTCTATCCAAAGGAGATATTTTTTGATATTCTTTACAAAAATGACACCATATGAGATCTTAGCCATTCCAAAAGCTTAAGGTCCCATGGGTTAGCCCATCTGAGCCAGGTTTGACCTCCTAGGCACACAAAAAAAAAATTTTGGGCTTTTAGTCAAAGAGAAATCCCTCTTACCAAGAGTATACAAAAATGGTTCCATGCCTCTTTTGAGTTGATTGGACCATACAAAAAGAATTCCAAGCCCCATAAGCTTCCAAAAATCAAACCATCCAGCCGCATCTACCAAATTGAGCCAAATTCTTGAAATTGACATTCTGCAAAAATCCAAACCAAATCCTGGTCCCCTAACTTGCCACATACAGCCTGTTAGATCACAAGACCAAAATCAAAAACCAAAACCGGATCCCCTAACTTGCCACATACAGCCTGTTAGGTCACAAGATCAAAACCAAAATTGATCCCCCAACATTCCACATACAGCTTGTTGGGTCACACGGTCAAAACCAAACCCGACCCCCTAACTTGCCACATACAGCCTGTTAGGTCACAAGGTCAAAACCCAAATCCACATCCCTGATGTCATCTTCAAAACTTTGCCTCGAGATGGTACGTGATCCCTTTCACTACCATAAAATTCCCCTGGAAGCTCAAAAGGCTACAAATGCCAAAAAGAAAGACTGCTCAAAGACTCTTGGTCCAGTCACAGGCTCTCCTTCAAAAATCTCTTCGAGGCACATCGACTACATAAGCAACTCGTCGCTGTACCTCGAGGGGGCATTTGTTGACACCAAAAATGTCACTTTACCTCTTCAAGATCCAAAGAGCTACATGAAGTCGCAACCTGCCATAAATAGGCAATGCTACTTCCAAAAAATCAAATCTTGTCAGAATCAAACAAAAACTGCAAGATCCTTCAAGACAGCCAAAAGAGGAGTACACAAGAAGTTTCGGGCCATTTCAAAATCATTTGGCCTAACTTCGCTTCTCCGGCAGCAGAAAGGAGCTCCCGGCGGCGAAAGCATCGGAGACACTAAATATTCGATCAGAGCCGATGGATGGTCTCAAAATACATCCAAAAGGCTCCACGTCAAGTTCCGAGTCAAACCGACAACGTTTGACCCTACATCAACCCTCGAACAGCTAAATCAAGCCTCTCGGCGGCGAGAACCACCCAGGCCATCACTCATCAAATAGAGCACATGGACGGCTTCAAAATGGTTACAAAGGGCTACACGTCAAATTTCAGGTCATTTCGACAACATTTGACCATACTTTGACGCTCGGAAGCCAAATCAGGCCTCTCGGAGGTGAAGCTCCTCGGGACCATGGTTTCCAAGACAAAGCCTATGAATCATCTTAAAATGACTCCAATAGGTGCCCTGTCAAATTTCAAGTCAATCGGACATCGGTTGACCGCATATCAAACCGCGACATCTTCATCGCGACAAAAGCAAGTCTACTGGTGATAGGACTCCAAACGGCTTCAAAACTCAAACAAAAGCCTATGCTTAATCTTATTTATTGCTCAGAAGGCTTCACCCCAAATTTCAGGTCATTCCGACATCGTTTGTCCCAGTTTCAGCTTCTGACGGAAAATCGGCAGCTCTGCGCAACAAAGTCTTCGGCTTTCTCAGAAAATTGGAAACTTTGCAAAATAAAATGCAAGGATTCTCATCCGGTTTTCTATAGGGAAATCAGGCCAATAAATGAACCAAAATGTCAAGGAAAAATACAGAGGAAAAAAGAATCGAAAAATAGCAAAAACGGACACAAAACGGGACAAAAGGGGGAAAACCCCCCAGGGTCGCAGGCCCCTGCGACCTTGGGCCAGGGTCGCCGGCGACCCTAGGGCCCGGGATCGCCCGGTGGGCCCCGGAAATCCCGTTTTTCCCCGTTTTTTTCGTGATTCGAAGCGTCCGGCCTCTGGTATTTTCCAAAATTCATACTTTTGAGACACCAAACCCTCTGACATCCGTCAAAAACACGGGTTAATCATCAAGAGTATCGAAATCAACATTGATGGCCAACTGCTCAACCAAAAAAAGTGTGCTTTCTACCCGACCGATCGAGAAATCGACAGGACAGATGGCACCGACCCGCTGTTGGCAACCAACACCCGAAGTTACATGGTCATCCGATGTCGATCTACATGAAGATCCATCGATGATCATCGCCAGAAGAATCCCAAAAGACGCGGCACGGCCCGTGACTCTTCAACTGCTCGGCGACCACTTAATGCGATTAATTGACTAGCTTTATTACAGTCATTAATCCATTTCTTTGGACGGCCCAATCAGAAGCAAGCATCCGGGAGTTACAAGTCAAGAGATTCATGGCATTTAACCCATGAAACTCCTCCAATCATGGTGATTAAAGGCGATTAAATGCCCTCAATCTCCTCCGGCCAATCAGAAGCCAAAAAAAAGAAGTTACAAAATAGAGAATTTAATCTTGTAACTCCTCCCTTTATATAGCTTTATGACAATTAAGGCTCATAAACCCTCCTAAATGGCTACCTAAAAGCCTATTAATAGGAGAGCATTCCAAAGAATTCCAGATCGGAAAAAAATACAAAGATCATCGGAAAAACAAGACAGATCCCAGATCAGAAAAAAGCACAGAAATTCAGAGAAGGAAAGAGAGAAAACTCTGCGGAAGTTCTACACCGACCACCGCTACAAGGTGACAAAAGTCCCTTGGGGGTACCCCCCCCCCCCCCCCCAAGGTCCTTGCCTTCTCCTTCTGCCTCCAAATGGCTTAGACTTGGCTTTTCAGCCCGTCTACTTGGTTTTTTATTGGACATAGGACCTCCTTTTGGTCTTTGTCCTCTAAAAACCTGAGGTTATAGCCAAGCCAAGCGAATCAATAGCATCCTCTGTTATCATCTGCATGGATGATGGCGAAGTCCACATATGGCTTGCGACCGTCAATCTGAACGGGTCCCCCACAATCTCCTGAGAAGTTAGATCCTCCTTTTCTTGCTTTTCATTGTAGTTTGTATTTTTTTTTAAAGAGAAAAAATCACAACTCTTGTATTTCATTATTGATAAGAATTGTAAATCGGCTATAAACGCCAAAATCAGCTATAAACGCCAAAAATCGGCTATAAACGCCAAAATCGACTATAAATGCCAAAAAAATCGCCTTTCACGGCAAATCACGAAAATGTCTATTTTCTTAAATATATGTGCAATGGAAAACTTGAAAGAAGTTGATTTCCTTTTTACTTGCGAAGGTTGATCTCCGGATCACCACTTGCAATTTCAAGTAAAATAGAAAATCTGGCACACCCACATAAAAAAATGTTGATGCACACCTCTGCCCACTCAGTCAACGAAAGGGTTAGACCCAACGAACTCCCACATCCGCCGACCTCGGTAGGACCAGGCAGGAGCACGGTCCATCAGTGACAATAGCAACGGCGACGACGCGACGGTGGAGTAGAAATCCAAGTGGTGGTGTGCCTTAGGGAAGGCCTTGGATGAAAAAACTTATGGAAGGATGAGAGATGAAGAAAATAATGGAAAAGGGGAAGATGGGTTGCTGGTCGTCCAAGAGGAAGGGAGGGGGGATGGGATCCTCGTGCAGCCCCTTTTCATGGTCTTTTTTATGATTTTTTGATAGCTTGGGTTGTAAGGTTTTGGTTTGGGTAAGGATTAGTAGAGTGGGGTCCAATTTGGATTGGGATTAGGAGTTTTTGAAAGAGTTTTAAGGGATTGGCCCACAATCCTAGTGAAAATAGGATTCTTCTTATCTCATGCAACTTCCTCTCTTGGGCCCACTTTGGCTAAGAAACATTTCAAATATGAAATTTCATATTTGTTTCAAAGATGCATGTGGTCCCCACCTATCTTGGACATGTGATTGCTTGCATAGAGGTGCTGGACGTATGAAACTTGGGATGGAGAGATCTGAACGTGTGATGCTTGTTTGGATAAATCTTGGGTTGCAAACTTCAAATCTCGAGGCTTATCTTCTTGGAGTTATCTTTAACAACTTGGTGCTAAAATCTTGCACTCTTCCAATTTGTTTCCAACTTGGATTGCTAAGCAAGATCTTCCAATCTTTTGAACTCTTCATGGCTGGAAAAATATCCTTGGATGTGCCCATTTTCTCTCTTGAAGAGATCCCTCAAATCTGAAATTAATTTCATTTCAACCAAGGATGTAGGCCCCGCTATGGTGCACACAACATGGAATGTCCAATGCATGGACGTCCTCTCCTTGGCTTAAAGAATTTTAAATCTGAAATTCAGATTTGTATATCAAATTGGAACACATGATGGCCCCACTTGAGTATGCAATGCTTGAATTCCCATGTCTTGGACGTCCTTCACATGGCTGGGTTTTCTTTTGCATTTTTTTTCTTTTTTGTTTAGCTTGAATTGAATCTTCCAACAAGGGTAATGTGGACCCCATTTGGAGCTTCAATAACTTGGTTTTCCCTCTTTAATTCTTCAATTGATTCATCTCTTTTGCGGGCCCCATGAAACTGATTTTCCCTACAAAAAATACAAATAATATAATCTATGATCAAAGAATGAATTATTTTTGTAAGAAAGGAATGATGCAAGATGCGGGCCCCATTCACACTAAATGGATGTATAAAATGTCACCATTTTATCAAGTTTTCCTTAATTAAATCAATGGTGCAAAGAAAATTCATCATTTCATGTGTGAATAAAAAAATGCAATGAGAAATTCATGACTTTCAATGCCAAGAAATAGAGAAATTCATGATTTTGTGTGAAAACACGATTTTTCAATGAACTTTAACTCGAATTCAAGCTTTGATGCTCACAAACATAAAATCATGAATTTTTACTAAAATAGTGCATGATTTGATGGTTAAGTCCTTACTTACTCTAAAATGATGATGAAATTATGCATATTTAAGGACTTATCACACCCCCCCCCCCCCAACCAGCATTTTGCTAGTCCCGAGCAAAACATGAGAACTAGGGTAGGTCTTCTAGCCTCATCTAGTCTAAACTAAATGCAAAGACAAAAGGAAAACGCCACTTTCGCTGGTACTCTCGGCTGCATTTAACATATGCAGCAAGCCCTTAAACCCCTAGGTTACCCCTAGTGGGCGAGTTGTGCCTCGTGAGGGTTTGCAGTGAATATGCCCACCAAATTCATTTACCTAAAAATAAAAGAAAGTCAACGGAAGGTTTTTCAAATGACGATTGAGTCAAATCGGATGCCTTGAATCCTCGAATAAACAAGATTTTAGACTTTTCAAAATCTAGCTCACGTGTTTCTTTTTTAAAAAAAAAATTATACCAAAAACTCTGGGTGCCTTGTGCAATTGTATACATCAAATAAAAATTTTAAATGTTCTATGATAATGCCATGAAAACAGAATTCTTCTTCAGAATTTTCAACTTTCCTAGATTTGGGGAAAAATACAAGTCTCCTCTCAAGGCTACTATGACGGCTTTCGCACTACTGTTTTTTTAAAGGCCGCGAGATGCATCTTTTTTTTAATACACACATGTGACTGTGCAATGTCTAGGTCCCTTAAGCTTTCTAATTAACTCATGTAACGAGCGTTAGGCCAATGACTCCCAAAACAGATGTCTTTAGGGCACTAGGTATATAAATACCCCTATGGGCTTACTAGCTCGGGTTAAAAAGGCTACGAACCCAAACTAGTCACACAACTTTTTATTCTTTTCAAGAATTATAACTAAACACTTTTTTTTTTGTAAACACCTATTTGTGCATCCCTTATCAAAAATTTTTTTTATTTTTTTTAAACGGTCCCCAACAATAGGCAGCCCTTTTCAATTCACCCGAATTAATTCAATGGTTTTGGTTGGCCTAACCTTACCGATGAACCAGGAGAACTCATATGGCCAAATCTCAGAAAGTCGCATCTATTTTTTTTTTTTTTTGAAAGAATTTTGAAAATGACACTTAAATCTTTTTATTCAAGACTTTTGAAATGATGTACATGTGTTACTGTGAGAAACAAAGTTCGGTATTCTTTTTATCTTTAGAAAATTGTGAACCTTCATTTTACTTCCTTCCAAAATTCTGAAATTCAAGATTTCTAGACATCTTCTGAAAACCCTTCTCTTTTTTTTTTTTTGTTGGAAAAAGACTACACAAAAATGAAAAAAAATGTCTAAAATTGGACAAGTGTGCACCCCCCAACCTAAACTAGACAACGTCCTCGATGTCATACATAAAATGCAAAATGGAATGTAGCATGAGGTGAAAATGTAAAAAGAGGAAAGGGGTAGAAAGCACCTAGAGTAATGAAGCTTTCGCGTAGAAACCTGTCCAATGTGAGACAAAGAACACAAAAAGAAAAAGCAAGAAAATATATGCGTAATGTACAAAGGTATGGGCCACTGTCAGATCCAGTGCCCCTCAATCCTGATAGACAAGAGCAATCAGAGGAATGTCATTTTCCTCTGGAGGAACAATCTCCAAGAATGGTTTTAACATTGTCCATTAACTTTAAAAGAGGTACCATTCGATGGATCAATGAGGGTCACTGCCCCATATGGAAATACTTCTTGAACAATGTAGGGGCATGTTCAACGAGATCTTAACTTTCCAGGGAAAAGATGAAGTCGAGAATTGTACAAGAGGACTTTTTGAGACGGATGGAATGACTTCCTTAATATCCGTTTATCATGAAAGGCCTTAGTCCTGTCTTTATAATTTCTTGAGTTCATATAAGCTTCATTTCTCAATTCTTTTAACTCATTTAGATCAAGGGCTCTTTTCTCCCCAGCTTTGTCTAAGTCAACGTTCAATTATTTTATGGCCCAATAAGCTTTATGTTCCAGCTCCACCGGAAGGTGGCAAGCTTTCCCATATATAAGCCGGTATGGGGACATCCCAATTGGGGTCTTATACGCAGTTCTATATGCCCACAAAGCATCATTTAGCTGTATTAACCAATCCTTACGATTTGATTTTACCGTGGTCTCCAAAATTCGTTTGATTTCCCTAATTGAGACCTCAACTTGCCCACTTGTTTGAGGGTGATAGGGGGTAGCCACTTTATGTGTAACACCATAATTTTTAAACAAACTCTCAATGATGCGGTTACAAAAGTAAGTGCCCCCATCACTAATGATGGCACATGGAGTTCCGAAACGGGAAAGATATTGTCCAAGATAAACTTTTTGACCGTTTTAGCATCATTATTCCTACATGGGACTGCTTCAATCCATTTGGACACATAATCGACTGCAACGAGGATATAATGAAAACCAAAGCTAGGTGGAAAAGGTCCCATAAAGTCTATACCCCAGACATCGAATAACTCAATGACCAAAATTGGGTTTAAAGGCATCATATTCCTTTTGGAAATGGAACCCAATTTTTGGCACCGCTCACATGTCTTACATAAATCATGTGCATCTTTAAATAAAGTGGGCCAGTAAAATCCAAATTGTAAAATTTTGTAAGCGGTCTTTTTAGCAGAAAAATGGCCACCACAAACATGCGAGTGACAAAAGGATATAACACTATTGATTTCATGGTCAGGAATGCATCTCCTAATGATTTGGTCTGGGCAGTATTTAAAAGGTATGGTTCATCCCAGAAAAACAGTTTCACCTCAATGAAAAACTTGTTTTTATCTTGTTGCGTCCATTCTTTTGGAATTTCACCCGAAGCCAGATAATTAGCAATGTCAGCATACCATGGAGAATGGGAAAATGTGGCAAATAAATGCTCATCAGGGAAAGTGTCCTGGATTCGTAAGGGTTTTAAAGTTTTGGAAAGGACAAGCCTAGAAAGATGATCGGCCACCACGTTTTCTACTCCTTTCTTATCCTTGATTTCAATATCAAACTCTTGGAGTAGAAAGATCCATCTGATCAGTCTAGGCTTGGCATCTTTCTTAGAAAGAAGATACTTCAGCGCAGAATGGTCAGTTAATATCACAATTTTGGATCCAATTAAGTAGGAATGGAATTTATCCAGCCCATAGACCACAGCAAATAATTCTTTTATCCAGCGCATAGACCACAGCAAATAATTCTTTCTCTGTTGTTGAATAATTGATATGTGCACTGTTTAAAGTCCTGCTAGCATAGTAAATCATAAATGGATTTTTATCTCTACGTTGCCCAAGAACTGCCCCAACCGCATAATCACTAGCATCGCACATGATTTCAAAGGGCAGGCTCCAATCTGGAGGTTGCATAATTGGAGCGGTCGTCAACATGTCCTTAAGCTTGGTAAAAGCCACTTGACATGCCTCTGTCCACTCAAATTCTGCTTCCTTTAGCAAAAGGTTGTATAATGGTCTAGAAATGACACTGAAACCTTTTATGAAGCTTATGTAGAATCCGGCATGCCCTAAGAAAGATCTTATATCTCTTACGGTTTTTGGTGGGCAAATTGGAAATTAAGTCTATTTTGGCTTTGTCCACTTCCAATCCTTTAGATGATACAATGTGGCCAAGGACAATCCCTTGTTGTACCATAAAATGACATTTTTCCCAATTAAGTGCTAAGTTCTTTTCTTCACACCTAGAGAGGACCTTAGTTAAGTTGCTCAAAAAATCTTGGAATGACTCTCCAAAAACTGAAAAATCGTCCATGAAGACTTCGAGAAAATGTTCCACCATATCGCTAAAAATACTCAGCATGCACCTTTGAAAGGTTGCCGGAGCATTGCACAGCCCAAAGGGCATCCGTCGGTAAGCAAAGGTGCCAAAGGGGCATGTGAAAGTTGTTTTCTCTTGGTCTTCCGGGGCGATCTCTATCTAATTGTACCTGGAATATCCATCTAAGAAACAATAATACTCGTGGCCAACTATCCGTTCTAAAATCTAGTCCAAAAAGGGCAGGGGGAAATGATCCTTTCGTGTGACAGCATTTAACTTCCTGTAGTCGATACAAACCCGCCAACCTGTGGGTACGCGAGTTGGGATGAGCTCATCATTAGCATTATGGACTACTGTGACGCTGGCCTTTATAGGTACAACTTGGGTAGGGCTGACCCATTGGCTATCCGAAATTGGATAGATGATACCAACATCTAGAAGTTTCAAAACTTCAGCCCTAACCACTTCCTGCATGGTCTGGCTTAACCGGCGTTGCATCTGACGGGAGGGTTTTGCATTCTCCTCCAAATAGATATGATGTGTACACACGAGGGGATTAATTCCCTTAATGTCAGCCACAGTCCAAGCAATTACACCCTTATGCAGTTTGAGCACTTCTAAGAGTTGGACTTCTTGGCCCTTGTCAAGGTGTGCGGAAATGACTACATGAAATGTTTCATTTTCTCCAAGGTATGCATATTTCAGGTGAGAGGGCAAGAGTTTCAACTCAGGTTTGGGCGGCCTCACCTGAGATGGAAAAGACGGAGTACCAATTGGTACCAGCTTTTCAAAAGAGGGTTTGCCTACAGTGTTGACCATTTCAACAGTGCTATCATGTGTTTCTTCACAGAGGTTCAGGTCCTTAATTGACTCAATGGAACCGGAGATCGATTTTTCAAAAGTTTATGCTGTAAAGAAACCGATCAAATCTACTTCTTCAAGGTCAATGTTATCATCCCGTGGTTGTTTGCAAAGGTCAAAAACATTTAGCTCTAATGTCATGTTATCAAAAGATAGCATCATTTTTCCATTCCGGCAATTGATCAATGCATTGGATGTGGCTAAAAATGGTCTCCCCAAAATTACCGAAATTTGGCCATGAGGATCTGCCACAGGATGAGTGTCTAGCATAATAAAGTCTACTGGAAAGTAGAACTTGTCAACTTGCACAAGCACATCCTCTACTATCCCTCTCGGTCTTATGATTGATCGATCTGCAAGCTGCAGAGTAACCTGGGTGGGTTTGAGTTTGCCCAGCCCCAATTTTACATAGACCGAGTAAGGTAGTAAGTTGACACTCGCCCAAAGATCCAGCAAAGCTTGTTCGATTTGATAATTTCCAATAATGCATGAAATTGTGGGGTATCTTGGATCTTTGAACTTAGGGGGAGTGTCGTGCTTTAGAATTGCACTAGCTTGCTCAGTGAGAAATGCTTTCTTTTGTACATGTATCTTACGCTTCAACGTGCACAATTCCTTAAGAAACTTTGTGTAAGATGGGACTTGTTTGATTGCGTCTAAAAGCGGGATGTTAATTTTGACCTCTTTAAGCACATCCAAGATTTCGTGGTTCTGTATAGATGGCTTGGGAGGAGCTAATCGATTAGGAAAAGGCGGTAAAGGCTTGAATCCCGGAGGAACTGGGCTTTTCTCCTTGATAGGAGAAGCTTCCTTTTCTTTCCCTTCCTGATCAGAGGATGCAGGTTGTTTATCTTTTTCCAGATCAGGCTTTTCAATCTCTTTACCACTACGTAGAGTAGTAACAGCATGAACCTGCTCCTTTGAATTTGACGGACCACCTTGATGAACCTCGTATTGCGGTTTTGGATTGGGTTGTGGTTGGGCTGGAAAAACCCCCTTATTTTGTGCTTCAATCAATTTGCAGAGGTTTTGCAAGGTGTTTTGTAAATTCTCAAAGTTTTGATCTTGTTTCTTATTGATGGACTCTTGATTCATCATAAACTTAGCCACAATTTTATCCCAAGGTATCGTTTGAGTTGTAGGGGTTACCATTTGCTATGTGTTTTGAGCATATGTACCAGAAGTACCCCCAAATTGATTTGACATTTGGTTGAAATTGGGCGGAGTAGCATTTGGGCCATTCCTCCAACTAAAGTTGGGGTGATTCCTCCAATTAGGTTGTACGTGTTACCCAAAGAATGATTGAACTGCCGGTTGTATGTGTTAGTGGCATTTGCTTGCACGTGAAACACTTCTTGGAAAGCAAGGAGTGTTGGACACTTTGAACAAATGTGTGAATCACTAGCGTAAATGCCACAAACTATAGCAGGTTCCTTATTCTTCACAAATTTCAAGGACTCAACTTCTCTTGTAAGATAGGCAATTTTTGCTTGAATATCATCCTTTTCTTTTAATACATATAACCCCCCTCCTTTGGCCTGATTCGATTACTTTATGGGGTCTATACCTTCAGATGTGTCCCAATTTTGTGCACTATCTGCCAAAAACTGAAGGTAAGTCCATGCTTGATTTGGGTTCTTCGCCACGAACTCCCCATCGCACATCATCTCCACGAATTGGCGTGTTTCTGGACTAAGTCCATCATAGAAGTGACCAATTGTATTGTGCAATTCAAATCCATGGTGGGGACATGCAAGGAGTAGCTCATTAAATCGTTCCCAACACCTATAATAAGACTCCTTGTCTTTTTGTTTAAAATTCATAATATTTCTCCGTAAGGTGTTGGTCTTATGTAATGGGAGAAATTTCTTCAAAAATTCCCGGACCATGTCAGACCATAGAGCAATCGAATTGGGCTGTAAGGAGTGAAGCCATGCTTTGGCCTTTTCTTTGAGGGAAAATGGAAATAAACAAAATTTGATAAGGTCTTCCCTCACATTATTGAAGTGTAGTGTTGCACACACTTCTTCAAACTCTTTTATGTGCAAATATGCACTTTCTGATTCAAGTCCATGAAATTTGGGGAGAAGTTGGATTACTCCCGATTTGATATCAAATTGACCTGCACCTGCAGGTATAACCATGCACGATGGTGTGGCTTGTCGTGTAGGGTGAAGGTAATCACGTAAACTCCTAAGAGGTTGATTCACCTCCCCATTATTATTGGCTCCATTCCCATTACCATTCCTGTCAGACCCCGACCTAGGTTTGGAATATTTAATTATATTTTAATTATGATTAGTTGATAAGTGGGGTTAGTGGATGATTAGCTTATTTTCTTAAGCTAGGTTAGAATATTTGAATAGCTTTGGGAATTCTCGAGAGTCGTTGACTTAGGCTTGACGCGGGCCGGGGCGCCCGTGTGTTGTGTGTGAATCTTTGGGGTTTAACTTTGATTTTTGTGAAATCCCAATTTTTATGTATTTTGACTCATTTCATTTAGATTATCAACTTTTATGTTTTGACCGTCTTGATTTAATGATCAGAAATCACGTTTTTCGAGAAAAAGGGCAAAACTGACCTTTCACACAAAATCTGTACCCAAATTTCAAAATTTTCAGAAATTGACAAAAATATACTTTTTGGAAAGTAGAAATTTCGTTGATCGTTTTTTTCTTCTTCATCATTTCCATTCGGGGCCCGCAAATGCCATTTTTAGCGTTGTGAAGATTGGGACCCACAAACCCATCTTATAAGAGGGAGAGTTCTCTCCTTCCCTTCATTTTATCTTTTCTTGCACGTTTTGGAGCCAAGGGTTTTTCCCTCTCTCCCAGCAACTTTCTCTCTCCTCTAGAACACCCATTTCTTGGAGATTTCTTGAGGGATTGATCTCCTAGGCTTCTTCCTCCCTCTTCAAGCTTTCCAAAGGTGTATTTTTCAAAGGATTTGAGCTAGGGCAAGGCTCTCTTTCAAGCTTCTCTTCATTGTTTGAGTTCTTCAAGGTTAGCAATGGCTTTCCAAACTTGAAATCTTTATTTTCCTCTTCATTTAGAGTGTTTTAATCACACATGCAAGAGTTTTCCTTTGAGATTTACAAATGTTGCTTTTTAGGGTTCTTCTTTGGGAAATTTTGGGGGTTTTTGTAGATTTGGAGCTTGAGGCCCTAGAGGGTTGTTTGAGGAGTAATTTATCTCTCCTTTTGGATTGAGGCAAGTAAATTTTCGATCTTCTATATTGTGAATGTTGGGTTTTTCTATGCATCTCTCTTCATTTCTATTTCCCCTCTTTGATCATTAGATGGATTACTTTGCTATGTTCATGAAATAGTCTTATTTGTCTACCTTGAGTTGTTGTTTTCAACAATGCAAAGATTTTGGAGCAAATATGTTTAGCTTAAGGATGTTTAATGCTTTGTTTAAATTTGATTTGTTGAGGGTTTGAATGAATTATTGTGATGGTTCAATGGAGTTGAATGAGGATATGAGGACCCAAGTGCATGGAATAGTCATATGGAAGAATGGAGGGAAAGAAAAATCAGAGAAAGGGGTAGAAAAACACCCCCTGACGGGCTGGACAGAGGACCATCTAGCTATAGCGAGCCAGTCCTCTGCCTGGCAAGTGTCAGGCAGAAGCCCAGCTCGCTATAGCGAGCCAGGCTTTTGGAATGGGGTCTGTTTAGCCCATTTTATGGGCTGTTTGCCCAACTGTTTGAGGCCTATTTAAGGCCCTGTTGGGGACTGTTTTTAAGCCCTGTTGGGGGGCTGTTTCATGGGCCTGTTGAGACCAGTTTTGAGGCCCGGTTTAGCCTGATTCAAGGCCTGCTTTAAGGCCTGTTTCAGCTTGTTTAAAGGCCCAGTTCCAGGCCTGGTTACGGTTGGTTTAGGGCCCATGTTCCCTACCCATCCTAGGCTCATTAACAGTCTTCTCCTTGGTCCTTGTCTCCCCATAGTTTGGAGCCCAATTCAATCCTCATTTGACGTATAAAAGCCCGGAAAGGATACTTTGATTTGAAATATTATGTATAGTGAAAATTTATTGAGAAGGTGATGAAACTTATTGATGTTTAAATTACCTGGGAATTTATTCAAATCTTTACATACACTTTATCTCCTAAATTGTTAATGATCTTCAGTGGCACCAAATTCCTCAATTAATAGCGACATTAGGAGACTAAGTGTGTGTTGAGACAAACCATGGTAAGCCTTTGAACCATTACATAGTAAATTCATTTCATGTTAGAAAGCTTTGCCGAGTCCATTTATAAATCAATTTAAATGTTTTGAGTGCTTTACCACACTTATGAACATTGATAACACTACTCATCTTATTTTGCCCGGATTTGTCAGTATGTGAGATATATATTTTTTCGGAGTAGTTTTCTTATCGATTTTGGAAATATATCTTTATGAACGGATTTGTATCATTTCGAGGTTTCGAACTTTTACTCTAATGGCACCACTAAGCTTAGGTTACCTTGTCGGACTGATCATCCAGCTTGGAATCTTTAATTTGTTCGCCAACTGCAGTTTGGATTCTGTCTGTACCGACCATGGCAACGGTGTTATATCCGGTCCCATGTGTAGTGGCTACGACTCTGTTTGATAACGACTTTGTTCGTTCCGGTCCATGATTAGTGGCTACGGTCTCTGTCTGCTCTCGTTACTTCGGTAACAGGAGAATTTAGCTATACGTGGTTTGCCAATGTTTTATACGTTTAATGTTTTACCTTATGGTTCTTGTTTATTTCACTTATCATAGCATTGGACTCATCAATATTTAAGATGTCAATCTTTTATCTTGTCATTTCTATTATTTAGGATTTAATCGTAGTTCTCATGTATTAAATGTTTTACCCTTTCCATCATCCTATTATATGTTATATTTGCTTGCCAGACCGTCGTGTCTGACCCTTTTTGCTTGGTGCCAGATGTCGAGCCCCTTGCCGTTGAGGCACACTTTGAGGCGGACCCAGTAGTTCTTATGGAACGCGAGTGGCGGCCTGATGATGTCGCTTAGACATCGGGTTGATTTCGGAGCTTCGATCACATTTTGGGGTGGATTCTATTTTTGGAACTTGTTTATAGCCATTGTTGGCTTATTTTTGGGAAATTGTAATTATTGGCTAACTTGACTTTTGTATTTAACTTGAAACTAACTTTGGGGCCTATCAATGGAATGTTTCTCTTTTTGATACTAGTCTTGAGCGTTCTCATCTTATACCCATGTTATAGACTTTTATGTTTGCTACAATGCTTCCGCGTAATTTATTCGTATGAATGTGATTCTTATTAATCACTGTTGGATCGAATTTCGAGGATCCTTACCGCGGAAACCTGTGGGAAACTAGCGTGTGCGGGTGGAATTTTCCGGCCCGTCGCGCCACGACCCCGGATTAAGGTCTCGTTTAACGGGTCCTCGGTCCGGGGGCATGACAATTCCTATTTTCGTTTTCATTCCCAATCTCTTCATTATCACTATGCTCATCAGCCATATTGGAAATCCTTAGAGAACCAGGAGATCTAGATTCGTAGAATTCAATCAATCTCTTGACAGGTGATTCCTTCCTTTCTAACCGATTTGAGGTGTCCCTCTGCCAAGAAGATGGGGGTCTTTCTTTCTTTTTTGGAATTTTGAATTTTTTTTTAATAAAGAAACCTAGAAAGAAAAACTACCTAAGTCCGTTTTTAAATTTAATGGAAGATTCTCAAATTCTTGCAAAGTACTAATCTTAGAGAGTTTAATATTCTAAGGAAAGTTCTCAAACTCAAGTCTATGAAATTGACCCGACCGGGTAAGCCCCCAGATCGGTGGTGGGGTCGCGATGCGTTGCAAGGGCCCTGCTTAAAAACCACCTTCTAGAATAAGAGACTCGTCTCCCTTATCTAATGGGACAAGACTTGCCTAGGCATCGAACCAATCAAGAAAGGAAGTTTGTTCGACTTTCCAAAGAAATAACTAACCTTCTTTAAAAAAATTCCAGCAAGTTTTTAAGAGTCCTTTAAAATTTAAAAACAACTAAAACAATTGATTTTCCAATGAAAGTTCTGAAATTTTCATATTTTGGCAAGTTTGGTGGCCAAAAAGCCGAATTTGCGTTAACTAAGACTTGCCTTTGTGAGGGAAAGTTCCAGATTTTTTTTGGAAACTATAAAAACCTAAAAATATGAAAAATAACTAATTTTAACATGCCTTAATTAATTCTAACCAGAAAATAAAAAAAATGACCTAAACTATGTTGGAATTTGAGATGACTTGAAAGTCTTTTGATGAATTGAAGAAGTTAGCATCTCAAGTATTAGTTTGAGTTGGAATTCTTGTCAACACATTGTCACAAACATGATGATAATAAGCTGGTGTTGATAGAGCTTAAAAGAAGAAATCAGAATTGGAAACAGAATTGAAACAGTCAGGAACTCAGAATTCCTGTAGCAGAGCACGCGGTCGACCGGGCTGTTCATGCGGTCGACCGAGCAAGAAGAAACCTGCAGAAAACAGAAAAAGGCACCTCTCAGTTATTTTCGTGACACAGTGTGTCTTCGGTCGACCGGGACTCCAGGATGTCGACCGAGCTCGAAATTGTCTGTTTTCCAGTCAGTGTCTTCGGTCGACCGGGCAAGCTAGGATGTCGACCGAGCACGGGAACCAGAGTTGCGCAGAATTAGAAGTTTTGCACGAAAATTCAGCACAGTTATCTATTTCGTTTGGGACTCTTTCTAAACGAATTGTAGCCTGTTTTGAACACAATTAAGGTTACTAAAACCTATATAAAGGCATGTTTGGGTCGTTCATATACACACCACCAAAGAGAGAAGAAGAGAAGAGAAAAGAGAGAGAGTTCTTGAGAGAAAGCAGAAGCTGCTGCTGTGTTGCTGTTGTGCTGATGTGGTGACGTTTTCTACAGCAATTGTGGACGAGATTATGCTCTAGAAGATGGTGATTCGTCCATGAGTTAAGTGTCTCTCTTTTATGCTTTAGATTTCAATTTGTAAGGGATTGAGAGAGAGAGAATTGTAGAGGGGAAGGGCTGTAGACAGAGTTTAATCTTCTTGTTCTGTAAAACATCAAGTTGGTGCTTGGTGTCTGGGGTTTGGTGATCCTATCTGTGGGTGCAGATAAATTGTAAAGGGAGTCGGTGCTTCCTAGATAGTTGGTGCTATCTGAAACTAAAGGGAGTCGGTGCTTCCTAGATAGTTGGTGCTATCTGAAACTAAGGGTTGGTGCTCTTTGTCGTTGTAGCGACTAAATATATTCAGACCTGTACCGGATCGGTGTTCGGACGGTTTTGATCCGTGGACGTAGCCTTTCGGTGAACCACGTTAAATCTGGTGTCATAGTGTGATTTGACTTGTTTTGTTGTTGAATTGGACCTGTTTTTAGAAATCACTGATTCACCCCCCCCCCTCTCAGTGATCGCGGTATCCAACAATTGGTATCAGAGCTTAGGTTCCCTTGATCAGTTTAATACGCTAAGGGTGATCTCTTGTCAAATCACATGGCGGTCAATACAGGGAATATGAAAGCACCTCTGTTTGATGGTTCTAATTACTCCTTTTGGAAGATTAGGATGCAAGCCTTCATCAAATCTCTTGGCTATGATGTTTGGGAGTCTGTCAGAGCCGGTTACAATGCTGCCACCGTACCCAATGATACAGCATCGAAGAAGTTGGCAGACAACGACTCCAAGGCGCAGAATGCACTCTTTAGTGGCCTTGTGGACAGCGAGCTTGTCAAAGTAATTGCATGCAAAACAGCCAAGGAAATTTGGGACAAGTTGCAAAGCATACATGAAGGTGATGAGAAGATTAAAGAAGCCAAATTGCAAACTCATCGCTCTCAATTTGAATCTCTTCGCATGGAGGAAAGCGAGAATGTTGACTCGTATATGCAACGAGTGAATGAAGTCACGAATGACATTCGTGGACTAGGGGAGGAGATTAAAGAGCCGGTCATCGTCAAAAAGGTTCTAAGATCTCTTCTTCCTCGGTTTGATTCAAAAGTCTCAGCCATTGAAGAAGCCAAAGATCTGAATGCATTTTCCATGGATGAATTACATGGTTCTCTAACTGCCTATGAGATGCGCATAGGAAAGACGTCTTCATCCGATAAAGAAGCGGCCTTCAAAGTTCAGAAAAAGGCAAAAGAGACTGCTGGTCATGATGTTGATTCTGATGATGATGAGCTTGAGGCTCAATTTGTTAGAAAGTTGAAGAAAGGAAGCATTGGCAAGTACAAAGGGAAGCTACCCTTTAAATGCTTCAATTGTGGAGGTATTGGTCACTTTGCTGCGAAGTGTCCCCTAAAAGAAGACAATGATAATGACTCTTATGCTGAAAAGAGTAAAGGAAAGAGAAATTTCAGAAAAAGGGGCAAAGCTAAAAACTTTCTATGTCAACAAGATGACAGCACGTCTGAATCTTCAGACGATGATGAATCAACCGAAGCTCTCTTCATGGTCACTGTTGAAGAAGAAGAAGAGCAAGATCCGGAAGAGGATGAGGAGGCTGAAGTCAATCTTGAAGAGGAACTCATAGCCGCACTTGAGGAGCTAAGCATGGAACGCAAATCAAGTAAGAAAAATCTGAAACTTCTCCATGAATCTGAAAGTTCTATTATTTCTTTGAAAACTCAAGTAGAAGAATATAAAAGAATGGTAGAAGTCCTTGAAAACCAAATAAGTATCAAAAAGGAAGAGGCTATGAAACTTGAAACTGAGATCGCTAGAGCAAAGGCTGAAAATTTGGAAAATAGCAAAAAACTCAAAGCGCTCCAAGCGATTGAAGGGACTATGAAACTCAATGAACTACTGAAAGTTCAAAGACCAGCCCACTTCAGATTTGGTCTAGGATTTGAGAAAGGTGAATCCTCTAAGATTGCACCTCCTAAAAGGAAAGAGTTTGTGAAGCAAGTCACTGCACCCTCTAACTCCATGAAGCCCACTCAACCTAGAAAGGAGTCCATTCCTGTTAGAAAGGTAATGAAGACTAACCAGCCACAAAGAAGATACAAATTCTATGGTTATTGCTTTCATTGTAATATGTTTGGACATAAAAGAGCTGATTGCAAATTCTATGTAAGAAACAGTCCATTTGTGACTAGGAATCCTTTTTCAATCCTAAGTAGCCACAAAATTGAGTGTTATATATGTCATAATTATGGACACTTGGCTAGGGATTGTAGGTTGCCTATTGCTAACCAATTTCAGGTTGAAAAGAAACCCAAGTTAGTTAAGGCATGGAGGGCAAAGAAAAGGGAAGGTAATCCCAAAGAATCTCTCATTGTGCAAACGGCATTCAATGCACAAAAGAAGACAGCACCATGGGTCCTTGATAGTGGTTGTTCAAGCCATATGACTGGTGATAAAGAGAAATTTGTCAAATTACAGCACTATGAAGGCGGTTCAGTGAAGTTTGGCAACAATGATGGTGCCAAAATCTGCGGAAAAGGTGTTATTCAGCTTATGGCAAACAAGATCAGATCTGAAGAAGTCTTATATGTGTCTGGATTGAGACACAACCTGCTTAGTGTGCGCCAGATCTGTGACAAGGGTCATGAAGTTATCTTCACAAAGAATGGGTTTGCCATCAAGAAGAGTAGCAACGGGAAAACAGTGGCAACTGGATCAAGAACTGCTGGAAATCTCTATACATTGTCAGATGGAGCTGAAAAGACCTGCTTGATGAGTCGGACAGAGGAAAGTTGGTTGTGGCACAAACGCCTTGGGCATCTAAGCTTTGACAACATGTCAAAGATTTGCAATTCAAAGGCTGTGAGAGGCATGTCTAAAGTTGAAAAACCTTCCAATCCCATTTGCGACTCTTGCCAAAAGGGAAAGCAAACGAGGGTTATGTTCAAGTCAAAGGAGCATCATTCCAAGAAACCTCTTGAGCTAGTGCACACTGATCTCTGTGGACCGATGCAAACTCAAAGCACCAATGGAGATAAGTATTTCATGTTATGCATTGATGATTATACTCGTATGACATGGGTATTATTTCTTAAGCATAAGCATCAAGCACTTGATCGTTTTAAAGTGTTTAAAGCACAGGTTGAAAATCAATTGGAAAAACGTATCAAGATTTTAAGGTCTGATCGTGGAGGCGAGTTCACATCTGAAGAGTTCACTAAATATTGTGAATATCATGGCATTCAAAGACAGTACTCAGCCCCTAGAACTCCACAGCAAAATGGAGTTGTGGAACGGAAGAATCGCACCGTACAAGAGATGGCTCGTACGATGCTAAGTGAAAGCAAGATGGCTGACAAGTATTGGAAAGAGGCAATTCACACGGCTGTATACATTCAAAATCGATGCTTGATCAGGCCACATGAAGTCAAAACTCCCTATGAGCTATGGTTTGGAAGAAAAGCAACAGTCAAGCACTTCAAAGTCTTCGGCAGCAAGTGTTACATCAAGCGGCTCGAACAAAATCCGGGCAAATTTGAAGAAAGAGCTGACGAAGGTATATTTCTGGGTTACTCCTCTACTAGCAAGGCATATAGGTGTCTTAACAAAAGAACCAGAAAAATCATAGAAAGTGCTGATGTGAGAATAGATGAGAATATTGCACCAAAGAATGGAACTCATTATGACAGTCCCGTTTATGAGGACTCGAGTGAGATTGATGATGAGATGGCTGAATCTAATGATTCTGAGAAATCAAAAGATGACTCAGAAGATACTACACCTAAGAAGCACAGCACTTGGGTAGAGCAACACCCTAAGGATCAAATCATTGGAGATCCTAAGGCAGGCGTTCAAACTAGACAAAGTGTAGTTAGCAATTACTCACTTGTGTCCACCATTGAACCCAAGACTGTGGCTGAAGCCAGTCTCGATGATAGTTGGTTGAAAGCTATGCATGAGGAGTTGGAGCAAATTGAGAAGAACTCCACATGGGAACTTGTTCCTAGACCTACTGATAAGAATGTTATTGGTACTAAATGGGTCTTTCGGAATAAGCTGAATGAAGATGGTCAAGTCATTAGAAACAAAGCAAGGTTGGTTTGTAAAGGCTATGCTCAAGTTGAAGGCATAGATTTTGAAGAGACCTTTGCACCGGTAGCTCGTCTGGAAGCTATTCGAATGTTTCTTGCATTGGCAGCATACAAAACCTTCAAGGTATTTCAGATGGACGTAAAGTCAGCTTTCTTGAATGGTTTACTTGAAGAAGAAGTCTACATTGAGCAACCTGATGGTTTTCTCATCAGCAAAAATTCAGATCTAGTATGCAAGTTGAAAAAGGCTCTTTATGGACTGAAACAAGCGCCAAGGGCATGGTATGCAAGGCTGGACCTATATCTCCGCAAGATCGGTTTTGGAAAAGGACTTGTTGATAGCAATCTATATGTCAAAACTGAGTTAAGCAAACAGCTGGTTGTCATTGTTTATGTTGATGACATAATCTTTGGTGGCAATGATGAAGAGATGTGCAGGAATTTTGCAGAAGAGATGAAGAAAGAATTTGAGATGTCGATGCTTGGAGAATTAAAGTTCTTTCTTGGTTTACAAGTTCAGCAGCTGAAACATGGCATCTTCATATCACAATTGAAGTACATTAAGGAAATGCTGAAACGGTTCAATATGGAAGACAGCAAGCCAGTGAGCACACCAATGTCAACGAACACGAAGCTTAGCAAAGATAATAAGGCCTCGTCCGTTGATCATACCACCTATCGCTCTATGATAGGAAGCTTGCTTTACTTGACTGCTACAAGACCAGATCTTCTACAAGCAGTATGTATGGTTGCACGTTTTCAAGCAGCACCAACTGAAACGCACCTTACAGCAGTGAAAAGAATCTTTCGATATCTGAAAGGTACTATGGAGCTTGGTATCTGGTATCCCAAAGGCAAATCCTTCACTCTAGTTGCATATTCTGATGCCGATTGGGCTGGATGCGTAGATGATCGCAAGAGTACTAGCGGCGGCGCATTTTATCTTGGAGAAAGATTAGTTGCTTGGCATAGTAAGAAGCAAGACTCAGTATCCCTTTCGACAGCGGAAGCGGAATATATTGCAGCGGCAACTTGTTGTACGCAAGTGTTATGGATGCGGCAAATGCTCTCTGATCTAGGAGTTCCTACAACGGATCCTACGCCGATCCTATGTGACAACACGAGTGCAATTCATATATCTAAGAATCCTGTTCAGCACTCTCGAACAAAGCATGTAGCAATTCGTTATCATTTTCTTAAAGATAAAGTTGCTGATGGAGAGGTCAAGTTGGAGTATGTTCCAACAACTGAGCAAGTGGCTGATATTTTCACGAAACCTCTGCCAAAGGAAGTCTTCGAGTATCTCCGGAAAAAGTTGGGAGTTACTCACTCTCCTAAACCGTAGGAGTTGTGCTTGAAAGGGGGAGCAATGCATTCATTGAATATCCTATTCGCTCCTCGGTTTGGTCCCTTTGGACTTGTTGTCAAAGGGGGAGAGATGTTATGCTATGATAGCAAGGAGAGATGTTATGCTATGAAAGCTAGGGGGAGATTGTTGAGGTGAAAGTGTTGAAGTTCCAATAGTGTTGCCAACAATTCCAAAGGGGGAGATTGTTGGAATTTGAGATGACTTGAAAGTCTTTTGATGAATTGAAGAAGTTAGCATCTCAAGTATTAGTTTGAGTTGGAATTCTTGTCAACACATTGTCACAAACATGATGATAATAAGCTGGTGTTGATAGAGCTTAAAAGAAGAAATCAGAATTGGAAACAGAATTGAAACAGTCAGGAACTCAGAATTCCTGTAGCAGAGCACGCGGTCGACCGGGCTGTTCATGCGGTCGACCGAGCAAGAAGAAACCTGCAGAAAACAGAAAAAGGCACCTCTCAGTTATTTTCGTGACACAGTGTGTCTTCGGTCGACCGGGACTCCAGGATGTCGACCGAGCTCGAAATTGTCTGTTTTCCAGTCAGTGTCTTCGGTCGACCGGGCAAGCTAGGATGTCGACCGAGCACGGGAACCAGAGTTGCGCAGAATTAGAAGTTTTGCACGAAAATTCAGCACAGTTATCTATTTCGTTTGGGACTCTTTCTAAACGAATTGTAGCCTGTTTTGAACACAATTAAGGGTTACTAAAACCTATATAAAGGCATGTTTGGGTCGTTCATATACACACCACCAAAGAGAGAAGAAGAGAAGAGAAAAGAGAGAGAGTTCTTGAGAGAAAGCAGAAGCTGCTGCTGTGTTGCTGTTGTGCTGATGTGGTGACGTTTTCTACAGCAATTGTGGACGAGATTATGCTCTAGAAGATGGTGATTCGTCCATGAGTTAAGTGTCTCTCTTTTATGCTTTAGATTTCAATTTGTAAGGGATTGAGAGAGAGAGAATTGTAGAGGGGAAGGGCTGTAGACAGAGTTTAATCTTCTTGTTCTGTAAAACATCAAGTTGGTGCTTGGTGTCTGGGGTTTGGTGATCCTATCTGTGGGTGCAGATAAATTGTAAAGGGAGTCGGTGCTTCCTAGATAGTTGGTGCTATCTGAAACTAAAGGGAGTCGGTGCTTCCTAGATAGTTGGTGCTATCTGAAACTAAGGGTTGGTGCTCTTTGTCGTTGTAGCGACTAAATATATTCAGACCTGTACCGGATCGGTGTTCGGACGGTTTTGATCCGTGGACGTAGCCTTTCGGTGAACCACGTTAAATCTGGTGTCATAGTGTGATTTGACTTGTTTTGTTGTTGAATTGGACCTGTTTTTAGAAATCACTGATTCACCCCCCCCCCTCTCAGTGATCGCGGTATCCAACAAACTAGTCCAAATTAGAACAAGTAAACTAGGCAATTTTCCGAAATTGATGTGATTTTTCAAAAATCATAAAAAGTAATTTTCAGATCTGAAATAGTTCCAATTTTAAAAATCCGCTTTTTAATGCAATAGGGCTGGTCCAAACATTCCATGCATGCTACCCTTAGATCTAGAATGATTGCGGAATAGTAAAGGCACACCCATAGAGCAATTAAAAAGATAGGTTGGAAAAAATACCTCGATCGAAGAAAAACTCCCCGGCAACGGCGCCAAAAACTTGATCGTCAGCCCCAAGTGCAAGGCCGCGATTGTAGTAATAAATAACTCGGTGAAGTCCAAGATCGATCCACAGGGAGTAATCACTTAAATAAAACCTGTCCTATTTGAAAACTAGTACTAGCCTAATAAAATCTATACAAATCAAGTATCCTACTTGCATGAAATAATTAATTACAAGTCTGAAATATTAATTACAACCAAAGGAAAAGAAAAATCCTAATCTAGAAACCTAATCTAACTACTGCATTCACCATAAGATTTGTCAGTCCAACCAATTGCAATAATTATTAAGATGCATAAAAATAAAAATAAAATAGAATAGAATCAGAGAATAAAAAAATGAATTTTAATTCTTAACTATTGCAATAGTTACTTTACTTGATGCCATCAAGAAAAAATCAAGAACACAGCACCACGTGCGCACTGTCAGTACGCATAAAAATTCAATGTTGACCCATTGGTGAAAACCAAGACCCCATAAACTTGATTTATTAATGAAAGAACCAATACAAGCAAATAACCATTACAAAATTACTTGAATCAAAATAAAGTGCATCCAACCTTACCATAGACACATAACACACCAAACGGAGGAGAAGGACTCGCGGTCTAGAACGGCGATCCAACCGTCTCTCGTTTTGCGATCTGAAATCCAAGCAAGGGAAGATGATGAATGGCTGGTCCAATGATGCAGTGACGATAGCGACGGCGACGGCGTGACAGTGGTGTAGAAATCCAAGTGGTGGTGTGCCTTAGGGAAAGACCTTGGATGAAAAAATTGATGGAAGGATGAGGGATGAAGAAAATAATGGAAAAGGGGAAGATGGGTTGCTGGTCGTCCAAGAGGAAGGGGGGGGATGGGATCCTCGTGCAGCCCCTTTCCATGGTCTTTTTATGATTTTTTGATAGCTTGGGTTACAAGGTTTTGGTTTGGGTAAGGTTTAGTAGAGTGGGGTCCAATTTGGATTGGGATTAGGAGTTTTTGAAAGAGTTTTAAGGGATTGGCCCACAATCCTAGTGAAAATAGGATTCTTCTTATCTCAAGCAACTTCCTCTCTTGGGCCCACTTTGGCTAAGAAACAATTCAAATATGAAATTTCATATTTGTTTCAAAGATGCATGTGGTCCCCACCTATCTTGGACGTGTGATTGCTTGCATAGAGGTGTTGGACGTATGAAACTTGGGATGGAGAGATCTCAACGTGTGATGCTTGTTTGGATAAATCTTGGGTTGCAAACTTCAAATCTTGAGGCTTATCTTCTTGGAGTTAACTTTAACAACTTGGTGCTAAAATCTTGCACTCTTTCAATTTGTTTCCAACTTGGATTGCTAAGCAAGATCTTCCAATCTTTTGAACTCTTCATGGCTGGAAAAATATCCTTGGATGGGCCCATTTTCTCTCTTGAAGAGATCCCCTCAAATCTGAAATTAATTTCATTACAACCAAGGATGTAGGCCCCGCTATGGTGCACACAACATGGAATGTCCAATGCATGGACGTCCTCTCCTTGGCTTAAAGAATTTTAAATCTGAAATTCAGATTTGTATATCAAATTGGAACACATGATGGCCCCACTTGAGTATGCAATGCTTGAATTCCCATGTCTTGGACGTCCTTCACATGGCTGGGTTTTCTTTTGCATTTTTTTTCTTTTTTGTTTAGCTTGAATTGAATCTTCCAACATGGGTAATGTGGACCCCATTTGGAGCTTCAATAACTTGGTTTTCCCTCTTTAATTCTTCAATTGATTCATCTCTTCCGCGGGCCCCAAGAAACTGATTTTCCCTACAAAAATACAAATAATATAATCTATGATCAAAGAATGAATTATTTTTGTAAGAAAGGAATGATGCAAGATGCGGGCCCCATTCACACTAAATGGATGTATAAAATGTCACCATTTTACCAAGTTTTCCTTAATTAAATCAATGGTGCAAAGAAAATTCATCATTTCATGTGTGAATAAAAAAAATGCAATGAGAAAAACATGACTTTCAATCCCAAGAAATAGAGAAATTCATGATTTTGTGTGAAAATGCGTTTCTTCAATGAATTTTAACTCGAATTTGAACTTTGATGCCCACAAACATAGAATCATGAATTTTTACTAAAATAGTGCATGATTTGATGATTAAGTCCTTACTTACTCTAAAATGATGATGAAATTATGCATATTTAAGGACTTATCAAGCATCACACCCCGAGAGAGGCAACTTGGGAGCTTCACGAGCAAGTGTTGAAGAAGTATCCACACCTTCTACCAGACGTACGCTTCCATGTTTGTTTTTATATTTGGGGATCAAATGTTGTTAAGGGGGGATGAATGTGAGGCCCCGCCCCTTCAGTAGCCTAATTATATGCTAATTATACCTATTTATGTTAATTATAGGATTAGGATTATGCCTATTTTATAGGATTAGGAGTCTTTTGAAATTTATAGCTTGATAGGGGTTTAGTTGGACTTTTTAGAGTTTGTTAGTTAGTTCGAGGCTCCTAGAGGTAATTTATAAGAATAGGAGGGATTTCTCATGGAGATTTGCGCAACTAAACCTAAAATACCCTAAATACCCTTTAATTCCTTCACAAAGGAATCAATTAAGTATGGGCTTTTTGGAAACTTCACATCAAACCAAGTCTATAAAACTACGCCACCCCATTCCAATGATTTCTACCTCTCTCTCTTTCTCATTTTCCCCTCTCATTTCTCTCTTCTTCTGCCTCTTCTCATCCCATTTCCCTTCAAAAGTCTCTGCAAGAATTCCTAGATCTAGGGTTTCTATCATCAAAAGAGCAAGGATCTCTCCAAGCAACAATCATCTCTAAGCTAGAAGACCTCTCCTCTCTCCAAGATCTTCTTATCCTCTGCAAAACAAGGTAACCTCCAATCCTTAGCTCAATTTCTTTATAGATTTTCTTCTTCCCTTAAAATCCCTTCTCCTATGTAATTTCTCCTTGGGGTTTGAGTGTAGGAGTTGTGGATATGAGTTTTGGCGACTATTGTGAGAACTAGAGATTTTAGAAGCTTGGAATTGAGAACATGAGCTTGGATCTTGAAGACCGAGATAGGAGACCTCTAATGGTAACCAAAGGTGAGTGCAATATATCTTCTAGCATAGAATGCATGCATGTTCTTCCCTTTTGAATTCTGTCAATTTCAAATCTAATGATGTTTTGATGTGTAGATCTACCGTTTTAAGCTCTTGTTTATGTTTTGATGGCCATTGGTGGATGGGATCTCCCATTTGGAAGATCAATGGCCCATGGATGTTGGATTTGTAGTTGATGATGGAGTTTGTACAATTGGAGTTGGTTTTGTGATGCTTGGAGTGGGATCGATTTGTTTTAAAAGGGAGAAAAGAAGCTGGAAATGGGAAATATATTTTGGAACTTCCGTTCGAGCGAGCATCCGATCGTTCGATCGGGGAAGTTCACTGGAAACCCATGATTGGTTGTTCGTTGGA
Organism: Litsea cubeba; assembly: GCA_012931725.1. NCBI lineage: Eukaryota > Viridiplantae > Streptophyta > Magnoliopsida > Laurales > Lauraceae > Litsea > Litsea cubeba. The sequence goes on from CM022950.1 coordinate 23,541,960, forward strand.
GCGAGCTTCGGTTCGCTCGAGCAAACAAAATTTCTGGAATGATCGGAGGCTCCAGAGAGTGCAGCTGCTCGAGCGAGCTTCAATTCGCTCAAGCGAAGGGACTCTCTAGGACACCCGCTTAAGCGCAGCTAGGCTCGCGCGAGCGAGCACACCTGCTATATACCTATTTGATGTTTCATCCACCTGAGTTCTCTGTTAGCACAGTCTTCTAGAATTGGTTTATCTTCGTACTTAGTTATTCCTAGGGTCATTGACCTTCCATGTTGACCCCTATTCATGTGCCAAACATAAGTCAAGGGTCGGGCTTAACCTTGACCCATGTGGCTACCCAAATTTGGGTCTAAGGCTATGAAATAGAATCCGGTTCGATTCTTAAAAATAGTCTTAGATGTCCCGTAATTTCATACCAACTGCACACTCTTACCATCTGAGACTGTCTTTGATGATGGAATTGGGTGAAGTGGGACCGTGGACCTGAAAAAGGGGAATTGACCCAGGTTGAACTACTTACTACTATTTTCCATTGATTGAGTCGTGCTGTCACATGATTATACGCTCTTCTCTTCATTTCATACTGCTGTTATACCTTTGTTAAACATGTTTAATAAATAGAGATGAAAGGCCTTTTACCTATGGTTGACCTAAAGGTAACCTTGGCTGTGAACGAAGAACACTTGACCCGTGTCTGTGGCTAGGCAGGCTATCCTATGTCCTAGGGAAGGGATTGATGTTATGATCATGGAGTAGATGGATTGTATAGGCACATAATATGGATGTATTTATGATAATTGTATATGAGAATGAGTAAAGATGGGGATATGGACATGGAGATGGATAAAGATATGATGATGGACTGTATGAGAGATATGATGAGAACATGGACTGGACTTGAATAAAGGACCTTGTATGGACTTGTGAAACCTTTCTCACTCAAGGGTAGCCTAGCCAGACATTTGACCTGATTATGTGGTTCCCTAGAGTCAGCTAAAGCATCCACTCGGTTGATATGAGCTTAGCCTTGGCACCGGTCACCCTTGTAGGAGTTTTTTTTTGTGTGTGTGTAAGGCCATTATGATGAGCTGGATAAGGTGGATGCATGCCATTGGGGTATCACATGACACTACACAATACCATTATACAACCGGCAGACTCCTGTAATACGATACGACTGGGCTATGATCCTGTGCATTTCCCCACTACAACTCAAAGGTAGTACGGGAGGATAGTGTCATAATATCCCATGGTACTAGCCTATGTGGATGTGATATATTGATTAGATTGATGGTTTATCTCATTCCTTTATATTGATCCATGTTGCTTGTGATCTGCACAATTTTCCTAGCTTTGTTATCTTTTTATTCTGTTGATCTTATTACTTCTTTACTCCTTTTTTATGCATCCATACAGGTTATTAGTATATTGTGCTACCATGTCCTTTTAGATCTCACCCATTATTTGGTGCTCAGGTATTAACACCAGCCCCATTACCCTCGAGGGTAAGTCGTTCCTTGAGGCGCCATCAGCTGATGAGTACGGGTGACATCCAAGCGACCTTGTGGTGGTGCTTGATGATGGAGAGCCTACAGAGAGTTGAGTGACTCTCATCTTGTGTCTTGAGTGTGATTTGTGTGAGGATTAGGTTCTATACCTCTGGATTGTATAAACTCACCTTATTTCATACTTGAAGATTAGCTTGGACTATGCTTTGTTGTTATTTGACACATGGTTTATGGTACCATGAGATTTTATTGTTTGCTTCTGCTATTCTAAATTTGCTTCCACACTTAATTATTCTTGTTGATATTGACGAAAAAGTTTTAAATTGCAGCTCACTGTGGACCTATGATCCTAGTAGTTCCCGATTAATTCGGGAAATCGCGCGCCAAATCCAGGGACCTTAGCGGTAAACTTGGGATACGAAATTGGGGTGTGACACCATGGAAGGAGAAGAAAGGAAAGAAGAGAAAAGAAGAGAAGAGAAGTTCTCTCTGCAGGCTGGAACGATGCAATGAAGGAGAGTAAATGGGGTAGCTTGTGGTAGGTGAGAGGTTTATTGAAGGGTTATGGTGTGAGTTTGCTACATTTTAGTAGAGTTTGTGACGCTAAATGAGGGTTGTCGGGACCCCGGTTGGATTCGGTGAAGCAATAACAATTGAAGATTATGAGAAGAGCTTTCCAACAAACCCAAGACCAGAATTCTTGGAGGTCACTGGCAAAAATTGTGATTTCCAAAAATGACTGGTAACACCTTAAAAAGAGTGTCGAGGGTCAAATTGGGCTCTCGGGGGGCTAAACATGAAAATTGTTAGGCATGTCAAGATCTAGTTCTAGATTGAAGAATAACTCGTTTTGAGGCTTTGAGGAAAAATTCAACTGTTAGGTCAAAGCTTCCCAATTTACAAATGAATTGTTTAATTGGAAGGTTTCAAGGCCTCAGATTGATTCGAGTTGAATACGAAAGTTGTTCGGAATGATTATACCCATCAAAAGAGCTCAGAATAACAGATTTACAGAATTATGAATAACCCTTAGTCTTACTCGAAACTACAAACACACTCCAAAAGTGTCAAACTAGACTTTGAGGCTCTCAAAACTTCTCAAAGTTATTCAAAAACTATTCTAACACACAAAATGCTATTATTGGCCGCTAATCCCACTTAGTACCCTAATTTTATAATTAATTAGTGCTTATCCTAGGGGTTAAGGGTCGGGTTCTTACATTCTCCCCCACTTAAAAACATTTGGTCCTCCAAATGCAACTACGCATGATTAAAGCGAAAAGGAGGGGCAAGCAAAAAGGAGAGGTTCAACTCTAGCAAGTTGTTCGTAACTAACTCCGACTCGTAACTCTCAAGTCTCTCTCATGTTGTACTTCCCAGGGCGCGTTATCTCAAAATTGGAACTCTCGATTTCTTTTAGGGGTGTACACGGATTGAATTTGTATGGATTGGGCCAAATCCGTCACCAATCCGTTACCTACGGATTGACGGAATTGGAATCCGTCTCCAATTCGTGGCTATTAAAATCCGATCCGATCTGATCCTTGGAGGACCGGATCAGATCGGATTAATCCGTTCAATCCATCCCTGTACATTACATGGAAAAGAACACATGAATTCTGCGTATCAACATAGTAGAAAAAGAATTCCATCCAATTGCAGTAAATTTACAGCAGATGACAACATAAATACTAATACTAAAATCCAGGAAAATGGATTTGTGCTACAAACAAAAAGGAAAGAAGAGCATCTTGTTAAGTCTTTCTACCTCAGCAAACCCAACAAAGATTTCAACCCAAGAATAGTAAATAACACCACCAAGAATTTAAGCTCACATGAATAATAGAATCAACAAGAATAATAGAGCCTGGGATAATAGATTCAACAAGAATAATCAATCACCTGCAATTAGCTTCGTCTTTGTTGTCAAGAGGGAAAGTATTCACACAGAGCAACAAAGAGCCTGGTCCTCTGTTTCTTCAATGAACTCTGGGATTCTTAGGTCTCTTCCACTGTGACAGTGGAGCGACGGTGACAATCAACCAGAGAATGAGACTAGTGTGGATTCTGAATCCTCCTTGCAGGTTCTCTTCCTTTGTGATGAGCAGTAGCGTCTGTGATTCTTCTGTGAGGCTTGATCGGCAATCACGTTGCAGAAGAAGAGAAAACGAAGCACAGAGAGAGAGTGTGAGAAACCTCATCAGGAAAGATAAAGAACGAGAGAGATAGAGAGATGCGTGCAGTGAAGAAGAAGCCACGAATGTGCGATGGGGATGAAGGTCTGCCGCTGGGAACCTGGGACGAGTTTTGGAGATGAAGGTAAGGTTTTGGCTTTTCGGGATAAAGGTTCGAAAGGGGATTAATTTTTACCCCTTACATTTTTTCTTATCTTATATTTTGACCTTTATATATTTTTTTAATTTTTTAATTTATATTTAATGATAACGGATCGGATCGGATTGAATCCGCGGATTAAGGGTGAAATCCGCCATCGATCCATTGCTAACGGATTACAGAATTTTCACTCCGCCACCAATCTGTTTGCCTTCAGATCAGAACAAAATCCGCGGATCGGATTGGATCGAATCGGATTTACGGATCGACGGATTTTTTGTGCACCCCTAGTTTCTTTCACCAACTTTCGATATATGACCTTTTCCATCCTGAGAATCTTCAGTCTCCACTAGACCTGCTAATTCGGTCTGTTGACACCAAAAATGTCACTTATGCCTTTTCATTGCAAAACTTGGGATACTTGGGAAGGACCTCTTGGAAGTGTGAGGCGTTGTTTTGGATAATCATTTGCTTGCAAAAATCCAAATCTTTGAAGCTTGGATTTAATTCTTGGAAAGTTGGAAGCAAAGATCTTGGAATTTTGATATTTGAATTTGAATTGAGTCGCTTGGTTGCCAAGATCTTCTAAACTTAAAATTCTTCATAGCCCGCAGCTTTCTTTACTTGGCCCCACTTGGAATTGAGAAAATTCTCAAATCTGAATTTCAATTTCACTTCACATCTTTGGAGCACATGCGGGCCCCACATGGAATTAGTATTTCTTTCAAATTATAGTGTCGTCCCGCCTAAAATTGCAGCAATTAACCTCTTGAGGTCATATCTCTCTTAATATAGCTCTGATCGATGCAATCTTGGGCTCTACGGATATCAACTCGGAAAGATCTTTCCAACGGTGGGTAGATTGCTCCGATATGACACTCGGTTTGAAAGTTATGAACATTAAAAATCTGCTACCCTTGAGAAAGATGGGAATAAATTATGCAAATAGTTTCCTCCCTCCTTCCTTCTTTGGAATTATTTCTTCCTAAGTCTCTAGCTCTCCTTTCTTTTCATGGCTTCAATTTTGAATTTGAATTTCAAAAATATTCTCAAACACCAAAGGAAAGAAATCTGAATTTGCAATATCAATGGGCCCCACGTTGGTTGTCTCCTACCTTGGGATTCATGCAAAATAAAATGATGATCGAGGGAGTTATCATTTCATGTTGGAAATGGACAGTGCAAGATGTGGGACCTAATTCACACTAAATGGATGTATAATATGTCACCATTTTATCTATTTTTCTTTAGTTAAGTCAAGGGATTTTTACCAAATAATTGTTTCTAAGTCTTAATTAGACAAATTTGGTTATGAATACATAATAACATCCAGATTGGGGTTCGTACAAGTAAATTGGACATGTTTACCCTTCCATCTATGCGATCGACATCATCATGTATACTTCATTTTCTACCCTAAACACAACAACGATCTCCCACCTTTTGCCAAAGCATTTCCCAGAAGAAGAGAAAAACGAAGGAGAAGGGTTCTCCGGTCTTCGATCTGCTGAGCGGAGAAGAAAGGGTGTTTTAGAGGGGATTCTCTGTCTCCCTCCATCCAACTAGGGACGAGGCTTTTTTTTCCTCTCCCACCTTTTTGCTCTCTTTTTCCCTGCCCTCTCCCTCTCCCGCTCCGTCTAATTAGAGATTCCGGCCGAATCCTCTCACACCGCCAGCCACCATTGCTCGTCGCCGGAGTTGTTGGAGAAAAGAGAGAATCCCAAATAAGGTTTCTCTAACCAAGAAAAGTCAAGTCCTTTTTTACTTGTATCTACTGCAAATACTATCAATTTTTTGTTATTGTAATTACATGGAAGTGCCATTGATTTTCTTTTGAAGTTTGGTGTTTAGATTTCCCTGCATTCGATTTGTTGAGTGTTTTATTTTTATTTTATTTATTATATTTTATTTACTTCTTTTTTCCCAGTTTTTTTAATTTTTGTGCCTTTTTCCATTTCATTGTCCAAAAGCTATGCATGGATGAAATCCAAGGTTTTTTAATACTTTAAGCCATTCTTTGGACACTGCTGTTTTGGGGTCTTTGCCTGTTTGGATTAGGTTCGTTGCAGAGGTGAGATGATGGATGGGTGATTCAGAGAAATGGGAGTGATCATGGGATGAGTTGTAGAATATAGAAGAGTAGCAATTCATGGCAGTTTGATTAGGTGGATCTAAAACAGGTATGGTGATGCAATGGAATGAGTTGGTGACAAACATGAAGGTTTCAAGGTTGGAAAGTCGAAATGGATTATGGTTGATAGGTGGTGTGTGTAAAGAAGGGATGGGCAGTTGAGTTGGATTAAATGGGTAAGTTGACTTGGAAATTCAATTTGATGTTACTTGTGCACTGGGTTGATGGAAGATAGAATCCAGAGATAAAGTGGAAAATGGAGAGGTGAGGCACTTTGTGAAATGGGCATAGTGGAAGAGGCATAGAGATGGCATGGTGATGAATGAAAGGTGGTTGAATGTGTTGAGTTTTTTAGATGAAATTGATGAGAAAATGCTGAGAAACAAAGCATGAAGGAAAACAAGGAAATGAAGAGAAATTGAAAATACAATAAATCATGCAAAAGACAAGTAAAGGAAATGGTATAAAAAAAGGCAATGAGGACTTCTATGAAGGCAACAAGAAACTGGGTTCTTTTTGTATCAGGAGGGTAGAGTCTGGGTCATTTCTTTGAAGTAGAAAATGGGTACAGTAAATGAGAAGAGATGAAGACTGGTGGATCAGTTGCTGGTCAAGATAATGAGAAGTTGTTTTCGGGTTGGAAAGTTGATGGAAACAAATGGGTGCAATGAGTTGTGGGTGGGTTTTGGGTATGGTTGAGTGGGAGATGAGTTGCAGTGCCAGCACCTATGATTGGTCTCATATGACCCTTTCTATTCCCAGGTTGACACAATTAATAAACATGTTGGGTTGAGGCTAAGCCTATTCTTATTATCTGAACCATCAACCAACCTAGTAATTGCACTATGAACTGCCTATCAGACCTGAATCCAACCTATTTATTTTATGCTCTAGTATACTCTATTAGTTTTTGCTTTGGATTTGGATTGACATGTTCAACCTAAATAATAAATAAGCTGAATACAAGTTTATCCTTTACAAGTTATCCACAATACTAAACTAAATCCACCAAACCCAGCCCACCCCAACCTATCGCCCCCCTTGATTTATCTTTAAGATTGACAAATGTAGAAGAATCACTGAGAGGAGATTTGGACATGTAAGAAGTATCCCTATTAAGGCATGGTGTAATAACTGATGAACCAAAGCCAAGAACCACAAAACACACTGGCGAACCATGAACAAAATACTTTATCCATGTGCAGTTTGGTAAGATATTGATTTAAGCTTACAGTGTACAGTGCCAGAACCTCTGATATATTATTTACTCGAATTCAGTTTCTCCCCCCTAACTTGTTTTCCTATTTAATTTTCATTTAACCCAACAAGTTTCTTCATCCTTAGGAAGTAACTCGCGCATTTTACATTCCTTTGAATATGTTGTTATGGGAATAAATTATGGATGTAGAATAGTGGAACCATTGATGTAGGTTGCATTAACAGTTTGGTTGATGCCTGGGATAGTCAAAAAAGAAAGTTGAAGATGTATGGTTGAGCAGCTCCCACTGGGGACATGGGTTCATGATTGAGTCCTATAGGGTTGATTTTTTTTTAAAATGAGGCCTTGAACCGATTATCCATAGACAAAAATATTAATTGTTTGTGTATGTTAAAAGCTAGAGGGATGTGTTTGTTTAGATTCAGTTCATAGAGGAAAAAAAAAGAAAAAACTGGAACCAATACTAGGGAGCTCATGACCCAAGTGTATAATCTGCGAGTGGCAAAATATACCTATTAGGAAAATGCATTTCTGAGCCAAATCCGTGAGCCTTTCTCATTTTTTATGCACCCCATTATAAAGTCATTGTCATTTTGTTGTTGGAGACGAAAAATGGACGAAGAACCTATTAATAATTGTAGCGATATCGTTATTAGAAAATTTCAAAAACTAATTTTTTAGTGAAATCGTGAGTTTTTCTTAATGTTTATGCATCTCAATATAAAGTTACCATTATTTTCTTGTTGGGCACAAAAAATGGATGATGAAACTATAAATGATGGTAACAATATCGTTATAAAAAAATAATGTCGGGCACAGAATTCAAGTTCATATGAGTAGAAATTCAAGTTCGTATAATGTTAGCCTATGATTTTACCTTACTACGCTGATTTATCCCCTTTTCTTTTGTTTCCTAATCATGTTTTTTATGGTTGGTGAGAGATGTGAGCTCGTTTATCATGTAGAGATAGGATCCAAATTATTTTTTATGATACTTGGCTTCTGGTATTAAGTTGAAGTGTGAATCGTGAATGAATAATTATTTCTTGTTTTCCTTTTTACAATTCTACTGCTTTGGTTCATGGCATCACTTTTCTGCTATTATGACATGACAACCGAGTCATGTTGGGTTTTAGTGTAATGTTTGTTGTTTATGTTTCCGCATTTCTATTAAAGATTCTCTTGTGCTTTAGCTGTTGATTCTTCATGGCTGCATGCCTTCTCTTGTTTTACAGATTCTTGCTGTTATGGTTTGCGATTAAACAGATTGAAGAGCTTGCTTCGATGATACAAAAGGTTAGAACTTAAAAATTGAAATGATGAACGTCAGCAATTTCTTTCTTTCATTTTTTTAAAGCATACTATCATTACATGAACTTCCAAAACTCCATCTGTTTGATGACATTCAACTTTCCTATGGATTCTGTTTAATCTTACAGAGTAAGCATCTGGTAGTGTTTACAGGAGCAGGGATTTCAACTTCTTGTGGAATACCTGATTTTTGAGGTCCCAAAGGTGTTTGGACTCTTCACGTAAAACTGGCTAGGACTTTGGAGTCTATTCAACAGCAACAGGAAAAGTTAATAATTATAGCAATCATTTTATGGCCCTCTCATTGGACTCACTATTGATACAAGTATGTGACTAGTGATATTTACAGACGGCAACATGAAATAATGACTATATATACATAGTAGACGTGCACTCATACGCACAATTGAAGAACCTCTTTCCTATTTTTGAAACATAGTGGAAGATTTAGTGTTGGTTATGTTCTTCTTTTACCGAATACTCAAATGGGTTATTTTGCTTTTATGTGCAAGAGCTCCCTTTACAGCAAAGTCTCCTTCGGGAAATGAATGTCTCTGATTAGTACTGATTAGCAGTGTCATTGTTTAATATGCTCTTTGTTTAGTAAAGTTTGGCTGGTGAGTTGATGTTGGTGTTGCTGCAATTGCTCTTTGTTCTCCTATTGTTTTTTTTTTTTACCTTTTAGTCTGGTGGCACATAGTAGAATGAAGAAACCTCAAGTGTGTTATAGTAGAACTAGTACGATGCATATGAAGTGTAAGACACTGTGTCAGGTTCTCTTGGTTCCACTCTGTGAAAGCCATGAACAGGTCTGCTCCTAGACTTGGTCTCAGATGTCAGTCTTATGATTGATTGTGAGACTGTAAAGAGAAGTCATGTTAGTTTATCAACTGACAATCATCATTATCAAGGAGATGAAATGGTTGTCAAGTGATTCAAAAAAAAGTATGAGTGCAAAAGAAGTTTGCACGCAGAGATTCATTCATGTTTGGAACTTGTAAACCTACTTCCACCGGAGACGACATATGGAAGTAGATCAAGCGGTCCTTATCGAGTGTACTTTGTATGAGGGAGGAATTGCTCTATGTTTGAAGCCAATCTACTTGTAAAGGGTGTATGACCTTTGCCTGCTAGAATAATTATTGGGTTCCAAACATTCCATAATTTTGTAAGTACATTATCTAACATCTTGAAATGAAATAAAGGCCATTTCAGTTTACCCTCTTCAACTCCATGTTTCCAACCCATTTGTCATGTGGAAAAGCCTGTTTTGGTTTTGTTCTTTATCTCAAGTCAGTTTTTCAATGCCTTGTACGGAAATTGATGTTTTTGGAGCAACTGTTTTACAGAGATGTCCTGGATAAGAGTAATTCAATTCTCTGTTACTGTCCTCAGAAACTAAGGATACTGTTATTCCAGGTGTATGGGATTTAGACTTGACCAAACCGTGCCAATATTGAACAAGTATGTTCAGCTGTCCAAGTCATTATTATCGGCACATGAATTGAGATTCTCAAGAGATCATAGTACCCATAAATTACTTAACGTTATATGCTCTCCAGTAAGGGAAGGCCACTCTATCAGGCCAAAAATGGTCCCATAAACTCTTCCCTCTGATAGATGCTTTAAAATGTGACTAGGGCATCTTTGGGATACTGGAGTACTTGGATTTCCCTCCTTTACGTGAGCCATTTCATTGTTTATGTATCTCGATATATAGTCAGTGCCACTCTCATTGATGGACAACAAAAATGGAAGAAAAGGCTTAACGTTTGGGCTTTAATGTACTTGAGCTCTCTTTACAGTAGATTCTCTTTCAAGGCCTTAATATTTCTGATTAGTGCTTGCAGGTTTGAAACCCCAATGTGTTGTTTAAGGTCTCAAATCAGATCAACAATGACATCCAACCAACACAATCAACAATAAGAGTTCGAACTCCAGAGCTTGCTGGAAACTGGCTCTGAAGAGTAAGGCCATGAAGGTTCGAACTCTCATTTTCAGAGTTAGAACTATGGGCACCTCTGGAAAATGGCTAGGATAGCGGATACTGCCAACCAAGGTTCGAACTCTCACGATGAGAGTTCAAACGATGGGCACCTCTGGAAAATGGCTTGGTTTGAGTACTCCCAGCCAAGGTTCACGGATTTCACCCAGATTGGTGATTTCCAAAATTTTTGATAATGATATCGTTACGATCCTTTTGAGCTTTTTCTCTCGATATTTTGTCCAGCAATGAGGCTGACCCTGACTATAAATTGACATACATAAACAATGAAAAAGGCTCACGAATTTCACAAACTCACGCATCCACAGGAAGGTTCGAACTCTCAAGAGGTTCGAACTCTCCTCTTGAGAGTTCGAACCATTGGGTTTTCTGGAAAATGGCTCAGCGCCTGCACTTACAGGAAGGTTCGAACTCACCTCTTGAGAGTTAGAACCTTTAGGCTCTCTGGAAAATGGCTCGGCTTTTCCTGTAAGGTTTTTGATAACGATATCATTATAATCTTTATAGTTTTATGTCCCTTTTGTTATTGTCCAGCAATGAGATTGGCCCTGACTATATATTGAGATATATAAATAATGAAAAAGACTCACGGAGGTTACCAAGAATACCAAAATACAAATATTCCAACAAAAAAATTGTTACCGTCCTTTAGATATTTCAGTCTCAAATTTGTTATCCAGCAAGCTGATGGCCTCGATTTTAAAATGAGATCTTTAAACAATGCGAAAGACCCATGATCGCCATGCCAATTTGATGGTAGTCCATCTAAGGATGGTTTATTCGGAGGAATTGGATTCCATCACCCCACATTTTAGTGATTGTACATCTTAGTTTCCCAAAAGGAACCTATCCATGGAATTTGAGAGTGCATGCAAAACTCACTCCAAATCAGCACCCACTATAACACATGGGATTCAGAGATCTATTACACTATCTGGACTCAAAATTGTTGATTACAACACCGAAAAAGAGAACCCAGTAAAAAAAGTTATTGAGCTAATTACAACACCCAAAATGAGAACAGAATCAAGAAAAAAACTCCATTCCATCCCCAATTATTACTAGAAAACCACACTACTGTTTTAAGCCGCAACACAACATGAATTGCTTACAGTTTGTTACACAATTTCCATCCAGTGGTCATAGTTTTACTGGAAAAAGACCTCCAAATCTGAGATATGATTTCCATCGTGGTTGCTCATTTGAGCAGGAAACGGGTGGATAGTATTGCCACAAATTCCTGACTCCATATTTTTGCTAGTAAACCTTAATACACATTAGCTTGACAATGAGAATAAGTTGGCAAAAACCTAAAACTGTAATCAGTTGCTTCCATTTACGATATAGGTAGGTAATCATCAAGTTTAACCTGCATTTTTTAGGCCATGACTAACTGTATAGAAGCCATCTTGCTTCAATGGTTGATATAATTGTGAATGCTTTAGTCATCATCCTCATCCTCTTGATTATTTGGATGGTTGAATTTTTTAGCGGGATACATCTCAGCAACCTAAAAAGGATTTAACAGAACATTAGAGTTTGTTACTACATAACAATGATAAAAACTGTGTAGGCGGAATGAATGACCAGCAAATGGCAGATTTTGCTAAACCTACTCAGATGTTGTGGCTTGATCTGGAGCCTTGTCTTCTCTAACCCAAAGTAGGCGTGGAAATCGGAGAGAGATTTCCATTTCAAAGATTAGACACAACTATCACACATGTTTTCTTCATAAATGACAAGAAATAGAAAGAGAAACTAACAGAACTGCTTTAGCACCAGATTGTGATGCTAAATTCTTTGCAGTAGATATTATAATGCACATCGATCATGGATTGACGGGGTCAACAAATGATATCATGCAGACCAGATGATTTTTAATATTGATTGAGCACATTAAATGGACATTAGGACCGAATATAGTCTAACCATCCATTTTGATGATTCTTGATCAATAGTCACAATCTGTATCCTTGCCTTATCAGCCAAACCCCTCAATAGTGGGCCCCACTTCCCACTATAGAGTTTACTTCATAACATGCTGCATAACCTTCACATCACAAAAATGAATGATTGCCTACATCAATAAACAGAGGTTATCAAGGGAAACCATGCCACATTTATGAAATCTTCATAATAGCAGCCTAAGCCCACTGATGATCAATCTGACCCTTGAAAATCACTGCTCATAAGTTGGTACTCACCCTAGTTTGACTCTCAACTGAATTTTACTTGTCACTGGATTGATCAAACAAAACCTCATCTGAGGGCTAATAATTAGGAGAATTTTGAGGCTGAACATTATTAAATCACAGGTTAGGACGATAGGATGGCCAATTCATTTGCACACCCCTGGGACATCTACATATCTTTCCACCCTTCTCCACGCATGATCAGCATGCGTAAGTGGGCAACACCAGCACGGCCACTACTTGCAGCAACAATAAGTTAATTGGTTGCCTTGGATAAAAACTCCATAATCTAAAGAACAAAATATAAGATAATAAACAAGATCCCTTCAACCTTATTTGGATCAACAACACCGATTGCAGCACGATGAACAAGACTGATACTTAAATATGCTGCTTTCACCTCCCAAACCTGTGATGGAAAACCACTAATTTGAGAAAATGGTGCACATGAATGGATGGATCTTAAACATGTTTGTATCACGTATCCTCAATAAACCAAATAATTTCATTGTTCAGATAAATAATACAAAGTTTCTGTATACGACATTTAGAAAATGGAAGAACCAAGGCTGAAGAACACTCGACAATTATACTAGACTTGGTCCATAGGAATTTGAATTTGGAGAAGTTGATGCAGTGATAGTCAAACATTTACAACCAGACAAATACTTTGTATAAAACTACATGTAAGAGTGCATGAAAGAACACATTGACCCTTTGAAAACACAATTCTGGAGAGCTTTCATGTTATTAAGAAAATTTCATTAGAGCTTTTCCTTCAGAAAAGTCCATGTCACTTGTTCATTTGATGTGTGTCAAAAGACCATATAGCTTGCCCAATGCCAACTCATGAAGTCAGTTGGGCATTAGAAAAAAGATCCGGCTGAGTTGGGAGTCACCCCACTGATCCCCACCTTTTCTTTAACTCTCTTTCTCCAAACACTTGGTAGTATAAGGGGTTTGTTGTAAGTACAGAAAATATTATTTTCATAGTATAAATACACAAGGATGCTGTAGCCTCACCTAAGTTGGATGACCAGCTAAATGTGTAATACAAGAGCCCACCATATTGTTAAACTCTATATCCAACTAGCCCAAGAACAGGAAGCCCAGCAGCCTAAACTTTCACACCCAAACAGCCTGAATAGTGAGTATAAATGGGCTCAAAATTAGCCCAAACAAAGGCTGAAAATGGGTTAAAATATGGCCCAAATGCTGCTGGAATCAGCTTGATTTGTACTAGACAAATGACCAGATTGATATGTTGCAAATGGGTTAAGACCCAACCCAGTTTATGTCCCTAAAAAAATAAAGGTCAAAAAAAAATTACGAAACCTAAAAAATTATAAACTTGTTTTCTTTTAACACTTGTTTCCACACAAAGTAAAAAAAGAATTCAGATTCATCACACCAAAATGCTCCTAAAAAATCCAATTCCAACACAATAGCTATAACTTCAAATGTTGCTGATTGGAATGTGCATGTCAGGGTCTAACTTCCACAAGTGCAATTCAGTCAATCAAACCCAACACCTGTGATTGGCATTTATATGAATCCAAGTAAACATATTGATACATTGAACATGTCAGAAAAATGCAATTGACTCCACAAGTTGAAACTTTAACATGTAAAATAGCTGCACAAACATCTTAGTTGTCCTAATAGTAATGGAGAGAGTTACAAAAGAGATCTTGTAATTAAGGATGTAAAAGGAAATCTGATTCTAGAAAAATTAAATCCAACCTTATTGCCAAAAGTGTCAATTCACAAAGCTAAATTGTAAGAATCTCACTAATCAATTAGGAAATTTCATGTGTTAGATCTCTACCATTCAATGGCATAGAGACCAACTTATCCAAACATATCAAAGTGGTTCATCAGGTCCATGACATTCTTGAACACTTACAAAGAGCTAATCACTGGTTAGTTTCTAAAGCTACCATTCCACTAAACAGACCTTCCAGAAACTCATTGAAATCAGTCAATAAATCAGCCAATAAATACAAATCAGTCAATAAATGATTGCAATCATTTAGATTCTCACATTAAAATTAGATTTACTACAACTTCGATTCTATAAGACCCCGACCCGAGAGACCATGATTAGTGTTAATTAAGCTTTATTTTAGCTCTAAGTGTGTTTAGTGGATTTTGATTAAGTTTTTGGGTTAGAATAGCTTTTATATAGCTTCGGGGAATTTGGAGAGCCTTCTTAATTAGTGGGACCCGTTGGGGGTTCTTGTTATAATTTCGCGTGAGCGGGGGGGGGGGGGGGGGGGGGATTACTCGTGATTTGGAAAATTCGTGTGTTTATCCCGTTTGACTCATCTCGTTAATCCCTACAATTTCATGTTGACTCCGTTCTCATTTGAAGCCTCGAAACCCGACTTTTCTCATTTAAGGGCAAAATGGTCTTTTGACCAAAATCTAGACACTATTTTCGATGTCACCAAAACCCGTGAAACATATACTTTTTGGAAACTTGAAATTTCACCAATCGACTTTGCCTTCTTCGTTCGAATTGATCATCCGAGGTCCCGAAAGACATGTTTTAGCCCATCTTATTCTTTAAGTTGTGGGCCCCACCCCCATTTGCTATATAAGGAGAGCCTCTTCTTCTTCATTCTTCTTTCTTGCTCATTTCATTGCAGAAGAGGAAGTTTTAGCCCAAGCTAGGGTTCCCCCTTTTCTTCTTGCTTCTTCCTTCTCAATCCACTCCAATACTTGCACCATTTGAGAAATGGATTCCATGATCTTCTTCCTCACCTCAGGAGCTTCCTTTGGACACCATTAGAAGAGCTATCCATCACCATTAGAGCTTCCCTTGAGCTCTCCTTGCCTATTTGAAGATTCTACAAGTAAGAGATTCCTCCAATCTTCTAGTTATGTGATTTCCTAGCCTTAGAGAGTCCTTTTCTCTCTTCTTGCATGCCCTCTCTTCCTCTTGCTTGGTTTTGATGTTTTAGGGGGTTTCTTATTTGGTGATTCGGGGGTTTTCTTGGCTTTGCTTGTAGGTTTGTTCTTGATAGTGATTAGAAATAGCTTGATTGCTAGCTTTGGACCTAAGGCAAGTGGATGAAATGATTTCTCGATGTCAATCATGTTTTTGTGCATAAGCTTGATTTTTCATTAAGGCTTGCTTTTACTTAATGACATGACTTCTATGGACTTTGAAATATACTCTTGATGCATCTTATTATCTTGTTAATCTCCTGGAAAATGTTGCATTAGACTTGTGTTGTTTTATATGGATTTCTATGGGTCTCTCTCTCTTGATTGAATGTGGATAAAATGGGGGATATATGATGTATTGAAGAGAGGTTTTGATATGGTTTTGATGGGGTTTGGAGGAGGCTTTGGAGTCCTCAAAATGTATTAAAAGAGAAGAGGAAAGAAGAGCCCAAACTGCACTCGGAAATAGGTTTTTGGACAGTTCGCTCGAGTGACCTTGACACATCGCTCGAGCGAACCCCTCACAGAGGCTCGTTGGCTCGAGCCAACCTTCTGATCTCTCAAGCCAACCTGATGCGGGCAGGTCCGCTCGAGCGAACCTCTATTCGCTCGAGCGAACCCTAGACAGAGAGCTCTTGGCTCGAGCGCACTTTCCAGTCCGCTCGAGCGAAGGACCTGTCAGGCTTGGGTCAATGTTTGAAGACTTAAAATGCTATTCTAAGGCTTGGGGAGGTCTTGTTTGGAGCCCCAATGCAATGGAAGGCCTTGAAAAGTGTTGTATGAAGCCCGGTTGAGAAAGAAACCCCATTATGGAGATTCGTCGAGGATTTTTAGACTTGTCAATGTGCATAGAGATCCGGAATGTCCTTAATTCTCATAGAGTACCAAATGTATGTCAAATCTGACATACGGGGCCCTATTCACACTTATTTAATCCTGGACCCTTAATACTTGGCCCGAGAATTTATAGAAATCCATTTGTACTTGATTCTACCCGAGTTTCTATTTATGTATTTCGAACCTTATGTTACATCACCATGGTATTAAATATCAGCCGATACTGGTTCATATAGGCTGATATGAACCGGTATCGGTCCATACCGGTACGATATCTCGCTGAGATATCGGTTTCGGCGAGACATGGGGAAAATTCCCCAAAATATTGAGGTATCTCGGTCGATAAGATGTTCATCTCGTACTTATCGAGATCCTAGCCGATATTTTCAAAATATCGGTCGAGATCCTTTAAAACCACCCCAAACCCAAATTTTTTTTATTTTTTCCCCATCTTCATCTTTTTCCCCTCTCCTCTCATCTCCTTACTCCTTAGAGCAATAGTCATACCTCCATCACGCATTCACACATCCCTCTTGCATATTTTCTTTAAGAAAATATTATTTAAGTTAAGAGAAATTCAACTTAAAATATTTTATTATGTATTTATGTGTTTTTTCTTTTTTATTTTTATATGAAGCAGAGAAATCATGAAGGTTTGTAACTTGTGTTGTGTACTTCACCTAGAAGTTAGATCTACAAACTTTCATGCTTGATCTACTCATACACATGATTTTAAATTTTTTTTAATTTTTTAATTTTTAGATTTTTTAATTTTTGAATTATAATATATAATTTTTTTTTTAAAATTTCATCACAAATATGTTCTTCTAATGATTGATGATCATTGTATGGTGTGTAAATGATTAATCTACATACTTTTATGCTAGATCTATATATTTAGGATTTTCAAAATAATTTTATTAAATCTTATTTTTTTAAAAAATAATTGTTGTTAGTTGTTAGAGTATTTATGATACCAAAGGCTTACTAATAGTGTGTAGATGATAGATCTACATCTACTCATAGTCATAAACATGATTTAGATTTTTATTTTAATTATTTTATTTTTTAATTTTCTAATATTTGAATTATAATATATTATTTTTGGGGATTTCATCATAAATATGTTCTTTAATGATTCATGATCATTGTGTGGTGTGTAATGATTAATCTACTTACTTTTATGCTAGATAGCCTAGATCTATATATTTAGGATTTTGAAAATGATTTTATTAAATCTTTATTTTTTCTAAAATAATTGTTGTTGCTTGTTAGAGTATTTATGGTACCAAAGGCTTATTAATAGTGTGCAGATGATAGATCTACATCTACTCATAGTCATAAACATTATTTAGATTTTTTTAAATTATTTTATTTTCAGATTTTCTAATATTTGAATTATAATATATCATTTTTTTTTGGATTTCATCATAAATATGTTCTTTTAATGATTCATGATCATTGTATGGCATGTAAATGATTGATTTACAAACTTTTATGCTAGATCTATATATTTAGGATTTTGAAAATGATTTTATTAAATCTTTAGTTTTTTTCTAAAAACAATTGTTCAAGTGTATTTAATATTTATGATACTTTAACTACCAAGGGCTTAGGACTTTGAAAATGATTGAATTAGTATTAAATGATGATTGATATGTTATCTTTATTTTCTTATATTTTACATTAATAAATTGATTATGAGCGTCAATAATGGTTGCATTATATGAAATACTGGAGAAGAAAGCGAACAGCGATATAGACTGAACTCATAACTTAAGGTGACCGAGATTTTGATTTATTGTTGTTGCTAATGGAAAAAAAATATTATTTTCCAACATTTTCTAATATTCTGGATTTTTTGGATATTTTTGCGATTTTTTTTGGATTAAGAAAAATTCACACCGCGACGACCGCGACGGACCGATATCCGCGACCGATACCGATATCATATCGGTTTTTCGGCCCGGCCGATACCGCGACTGAGATTGAGATTTTAAACCATGTACATGACTAGACTTTCCCCGAAGATATTAAAAATCAATTTTATAGCACTTTGTCAACCCGCTTGTTCCTGACCCGATGTAAATGTGTTATTATGCCTATGGGCATCCCGTCCCGTTTATATATGTACTTGTTTTGATTTCCTGCATATGACCTATGTGTCGGCACCACTACTTGGATGACCTTGTCGGATTGATCCACTGACTTGGAGATCCCCCTCCTGTCCTGCCAACTGCAGCCTGGATCATGTCCTGTCCTGATACCCGGTTAGCTACCGCGGTCCCATCCATCTTTACATGTTTTCATGAATATCGTTGATGCTTCTCACCTCGAGTGACTGAGGTCAACGCCCCGATATTACTCTTGTCGCTTTAGTGAGAGAGGATTTAACTTTGTGTGGTTGTCATCTTGGTAGTTCATATTTCTTTGGTACCTTACATGTTTTATATGTTGCAAATGCCTTTCTAAATAAATGATCCATCTACCTCTATGAAATTCATTATTTATACAGGTTTCAATGTTTTCTAAGGTATCATTATCATCTCTTTACGTTATTGTCATATCTTTTCACCCACCTGCCAGACAGTTGTGTCTGACCCATGATGGACAGCGCTTCTATCGCTTAGTTCTACCGAGGTCGGCGGACGTGGGAGTCCATTTGGGTCCGACCCTTTCGTAACCGGGGGCAGAGGCGTGCATCAACATTTTTTAGGTGGGTGTGCCAGATTTTCTATTTTACTTGGAATTGCAAGTGGTGATCCGGAGATCAACCTTCGCAAGTAAAACGGAAATCAACTTCTTTCACGTTTTCCGTTGCACATATATTTAAGAAAAGAGACATTTTTCTTGATTTGCCGTGAAAGGCGATTTTTTGGCATTTATAGCCGATTTTGGCATTTATAGCCGATTTACAATTCTTATCAATAATTAAAGACAAGAGTTGTGATTTTTGTCTCTTTTGAAAAAATACAAACTACAATGAAAAATAAGAAAAGGAGGATCTAACTTCTCAGGAGATTATGGGGGACTCGTTCAGATTGACGGTTGCAAGCCATAGGTATGCTTCGCCATCATCCATGCAGATGAGAACAGAGGATGCTCTTGATTCGCTTGGCTTGGCTATACCTCAGGTTTTTAGAGGACAAAGACCAAAAGGAGGTCCTATGTCCAATAAAAAACTATGTAGACAGGCTGAAAAGCCACGTCTAAGCCATTTGGAGGCAGAAGGAGAAGACAACGACCTTGGGGGGGGTACCCCCCAGCGGACTTTTGTCACCTTGTAGCGGTGGTCGGTGTAGAACTTCCGCAGAGTTTTCTCTCTTTCTTTCTCTGGATTTCTGTGCTTTTTTCTGATCTGGGATCTGTCTTGTTTTTTCCGATCCGGAATTCTTTGGAATGCTCTCCTATTTATAGGCTTTTAGGTAGCCATTTAGGTGGATTTATGAGCCTTAATTGTCATAAAGCTACATAAAGGGAGGAGTTACAAGATTGAATTCTTTATTTTGTAACTCCTTTTTCTTTGCTTCTGATTATCCGAAGAAGATTGAGGGCATTTAATCGCCTTTAAATGCCATGATGGGAGGAGTTTCATGGGTTAAATGCCATGAATCTCTTGACTTGTAACTCCCGGATGCTTGCTTCTGATTGGGACGTCCAAAGAAATGGATTAATGACTGTAATAAAGCTAGTCAATTAATCGCATTAAGTGGTCGCCGAGCAGTTGAAGAGTCGCGGGCCGTGCCGCGTCTTTTGGGATTCTTCTGGCGATGATCATCGATGGATCTTCAAGTAGATCGACATCGGATGACCATGTAACTTCAGGTATTGGTTGCCAACAGCGGGTCGGTGCCATCTGTCCTGTCGATTTCTCGATCGGTCGGGTAGAAAGCACACTTTTTTGGTTGACCGGTTGGCGATCAATGTTGATTTTGATACTCTTGATGATTGACTCGTGTTTTCGATGGATGTCAAAGGATTTGGTGTCTCAAAAGTATGAATTTTGGAAAATACTAGAGGTCGAACGCTTCGAATCGCAAAAAAATGGCAAAAAATGGAGTTTCCGGGGCCCACCCGGCGATCCCGGTCTCCAGGGTCGCAGGGTCTGCGACCCTGGAAAGGTTTTCCCCCTTTTTGTCCTATTTTGCGTCCGTTTTTTGCTGTTTTTCGATTTCTTTTTTCTTCTATATTTTTCCTTGACATTTTTTTTATCATTTATTGGCCTAATTTTCCTGTAGAAAACCTGATGAGAATCCTTGCATTTTGGTTGCAAAGTTTCCAATTTTCCAAGAAAGCCGAAGAATTTGTCGCGCAGAGGCTACGATTTTCCCTCAGAAGCTGAAACTTGGGCCAACCGATGTCCGATTGACTTGAAATTTGACAGGGAACCTATTGGAGTCATTTAAGATGATCCATAGGCTATGTCTTGGAGACCATGGTCCCGGGGAGCTTCGCCGCAGAGAGGCCTAATTTGGCTTCCGAGCGTCAAAGTATGGTCAAATGTTGTCGAAATGACCTGAAGTTTAACGTGTAGCCCTTTGTAAGCATTTTGAAGTCGTCCATGTACTCTATCTGATGAGTGATGGCCTCGATGGTTCTTGCTGCCGAGAGGCTTGATTTAGCTGTTTGAGGGCTGATGTACGGTCAAACGTTGTCGGTTTGACTCGGAACTTGACGTGGAGCCTTTTGGATGTATTTTGAGACCATCCATCGGCTCTGATCGAAGATTTGGTGTCTCCGATGCTTTCACCGCCGGGAGCTCCTTTTCAGCTATCGGAGAGGCGAAGTTAGGCCAAATGATTTCGAAAATGGCCCGAAACTTCTTGTGTACTCCTCTTTTGTCTGTCTTAAAGAATCTTGCAGTTTATTTGATTCTGACAAGATTTGATTTTTGGAAGTAGCATTGCCTATTTATGGCAGGTTGCGACTTCATGTAGCTTTCTGGATTTTGAAGAAACAAAGTGACACATTTTTTTGGTGTCAACCCCTCGAAGTGCAGCGACGAGTTGCTTAACTTTTGTAGTTGATGTGCCTCGAAGAGATTTTTCGAAGGAGAGCTTGTGACTTGACCAAGAGTCTTTGAGCAGTCTTTCTTTTGGTATTTGTAGCCTTTTGAGCTTCCAGGGGAATTTTATGGTAGTGAACGGGATCACATACCATCTCGAGGCAAAGTTTTGAAGATGACATTAGGGATGTGGATTTGGGTTTTAACCTTGTGACCTAACAAGCTGTATGTGGCAGGTTAGGGGGTCGGGTTTGGTTTTGACCTTGTGACCCAACAAGCTGTATGTGGAATGTTGGGGGGTCGATTTTGGTTTTGATCTTGTGACCTAACAGGCTATATGTGGCAAGTTAGGGGACCAGGATTTGGTTTGGATTTTTGTGGAATGTCAATTTCAAGATTCTGGCTCAATTTGGTAGATGAGGCTGGATGGGTTGAAGCTCATGGGGCTTGGAATTCTTTTTTGTATGGTCCATTCAACTCAAAAGAGGCATGGAACCATTTTTGTAAGCTCTTGGTAAGAGGGATTTCTCTTTGACTAAAAGCCCAAAATATTTTTTTTAGTGCCTAGGTGGTCAAACCTGGCTCATATGGGCTAACCCATGGGACCTTAAGCTTTTGAAATGCCTTAGATCTCATTTGGTGTCACTTTTGTAAAGAATATTCAAAAATATCTCATTTGGATTGAGAATATCTTTATTTGGAGAGAATCTCTCATGTTCCCTTTTTTTTGGGAGAGAATATCTCAAGATATCTTTCTTTGGGAGAGAATATCTCAAATCTCCTATCTTTTGGGAGAAAATCTCTCATTGATGTCTTTTTGGAGAGAATCCCTCAAGATATATTTCTTTTGGGAAATAATCTTTCAAATTTCTAGCTTTCTTTTGGTAAGGATACTAATTAGTAACACTTACCTCTTTATTCATTCCTTCTATGGTTTGCTCACTTCTATAAAAGCAAGGAGGAGGTCGGATCTCTTACTCTTATAACTTTCTTTTCCAACAATCCCAAGAGGGCTTCAAGACCAAGAGTTCTTCTTCTTCAAGATCTTCAAGACTTTTTTTCTTCTTCTCCATCAATGGCTTCAAGTAAGTTCCCTTATTCAAGAAAACTCCATTGTAGGAAAAATAAAAGTTCTTTCTTTTTTGTTTCTTTTCACGTGTTCTCTCTTTTTTTTTTGTTACACGTTTTTTTTTTCTTTTCTTTTTTTTTCTTCATGCTTTCCTTTTTTTTTTGCATGTTTTTTTTTCTTTTTCATATCCGTACGGCCACGTGGCCTGAGGGCCACGGCCTGTAGGCCAGCCCTCTTTCCTTTCTTTTTTTTTTGTTTTTTGTTTTCTATCTTTTTTTTAGAAAGTTTTCTTTTTTTTTTTTGTTCTTTTCTTTCTCCCCCTTTTTTTTGAGAAAGTTTCTTTTTTTTTTTTGCTCATCATGATAATGCATTTTTTTTTTTTTGCAATCCAAGATGTTCATGCATGTATATTTTTTTGTAAATTTAATTGTAGCATGATGTGATAGCATACTTGGAAGTTTTTGCAAACTTAGGAATTTGGAGCCCATCTTCAAGCTTTCTATTTCTTTCGGGATATTTCCTTTTTCTTCGGAATTACCCAGGGTCATGTCAAAAATTCGCCAGTTTTTTTTTTTTAGCGAAATTCTGTCATTTTGATGTTTGATCATTTTCTTTTCCATCCTTTGCAGGTGGTTCCTCCAGAACGAACAAGGGTAAAGAGCCTGCTACCAGCGTACCTCGTCGATCTGCTAGATCTTCTAATCCGGCCGTTCAGCAAGCTTGGGACAAGGTTCAGTATGTTGAGAGAAATCTGGAAGAGTGCGACTCCCTCAACAGAGATGAGATGAGGGCAGCGACTGATCACTCTCAAGGGAGAGGAATTCTATAAGATCATGGTAAGCAGTCGTCCATGGGTGATGAAAGATCAGAGTGTTTTACCCAAGCCTACCTTCTTCTTTGGTGATGCCGTCCCTGATGACATGACATACCATAGGAGATGTTTTCAGTTCTATTTCACAGCAGATGGTGAGAAGAAGACTGTTGCTACCCGGTCGACGTTTGATCGCACCGTCTCGATCATGAGCCTTGCCCCCACGTGCTCTAAGAGGGAAGATCCTCCAAGCTGGGTGAGAAGGACAAATGTAATCAAGACCGGGGTTTTTGTTGGCAGTTCTCCTGGATATGCGGAGAAGTCGCCTGCTGACATGGACATGTTGACGCCAGCCAGCGGTTACCAGGGCTCTAATTATCCGTCGGTCGATTTAAGACCGGTGGGCCTTGGCATTTTCAGCGGCGACGGCAGTAACTGGGTAAAGCCTTTTCGACTTCGTGGCCATTTCAGTGCTGACTCCGAGTGGAAGTCGTGGACTGATCGCGTCCTACTGATTGGTGGCGCCATTTTGAAGGAACTCGGGATTTTTGATGCGGTCCGCGCCTTTAGGGAGACCGTGATCTTTTCCAACGAGGCCTTCATGGCTATACTGGAGTCATTCCTTCCACAAACCAATACTTTCATTGTGACGAATGGTGAGATTGGTTTCTCTTTGAAGGAGCTGAGCGCCATTACTGGATTGCCCATCCTTGGCAAACTCTATGAGGAGTTTATGCCGATCGACAGCGTCCTTGAGGAGCAGTCTGAGGAGTTCAGGCTTCTGTACTTTCAGCTTGTTGCCTTCTATGATTTTTTAAAGGAGAAGGAAGGCTTGAAAGTTAGATCCAGCAGTTGGAAGAGTTTTAACTCTTCTTCTCCTAACTTCTTTGAAAGCGGGGAGTCTTCTGATAGCATGACCCGGGAAGCCAGGGTTCAGAATCCAAGTTTGAAGAAGATCTTGGCTATGCAAGAAGAGTTGAGAGATTTCTGTGCTAGTACAAACACCATATGCCCTGACATTGTACCGCGGAGAGATCTCGCTGTTTACCTCACTTATTGGCTGGGTGAGGCCGTTTTTGCTGGAGGAGATGGAACGCACATCAGGCAGCATTGTATTTTTTCGACTTGTCAGATGGCGTTTGAGGAGCAGCTTGCTTTGGTGCCAACTCTCTACTCCTACTTGTGTACCGAACTGCAGGCTGTTGCATTTTTTGTTCTGCTTGGGCTCCCTATGAATAGGGTATTTTCAGCCCACACCTTTTATTCGTGGTATGTGTACCATTGTCCTGGCTTCCACCGGCTGGGTGCTGCACAGGATGATGATCCTCTGATGATTCGGCTGGCTAAGGGCAAAGCCGTGTCCGAATCACTTTTGTTTGCCCGCATGAGGATCCGACGGTTCAGGGACGTCGAGATGGGGCAGTCTTCAGTGAAGCTTTCTCCGGAATTGCGGAAGAAGGCTTTCGATTTTGGTGCCTCTCGAGACTCTACCAGGGCGGGTCGGTAAGGCATTACTCCTTGACAAATGCAGAGAAGTAGTGGCTTTTCAGCATACGTGTCGGCACGATCGTGTACCGCAGATATCTTTTCATCGACATCCAGCCGTATGTACCTTCTCGCTTTGCTCTGTAGTTGGGCTTTTCTAAGGCATTGTTGGAGCGCCTTCAAGCATGGTGAAGCGCTTTGGAGGTTTGCAGGATGGGAGAAATGCATGGGCTTTTTATAGTGCTGAAGACACTACTGCTATGATCTCATATCCTGTGTTGTCGACTTCCCGGACTGCCGGCTTTGCGAAGTGGTTCGCGGAGAGCTTTTCGGCATATGGGGGCTTTCCAAGAAGGAGCTTGATGTGAAGCTGTCATCTGGAAAGGGCCTTGGGAAGTCGGATGGCATCCGGCGAGAGGAAGTTTGGGCCTTCTTTTCTGGAGAGAAGCATAAGATAGGCTTTCTCGGTGACCAAGGCGTCATTGGTTCTGAAGTTGTTCGAGAAATACCTGATGAGGCTTTATAACAGCTAGAACAGGAGGAAGCCGAACTTGGTGCTTGGATGCAAGCGGTGCAAAGGCAAGCTTCCGTGGAGTCTACTGGCAAGAGTAGACCATCCAGTGAGGAGTCAAGTGGGAAACCTGACTCTGACAGCGGGGCAGGTTCTTCTAGGAAGCGAACCCATAGAAGTAAGAGGAAGAGGGGTCCTCATCGCAGCAAGGGGCGACATGAGGACTCTCCTAACTTAGAAGTCCCTCTTACTATTAATGAGGAGGTGCCAGGGAATGCTGATGAGCCTCCGGAAAAGAGAAGCCGAGAAGAAGAGACTGTCGGCGAAGGTATGATTCTTCCTTTTTATCTTTCCATTTCTTTTCATGGGATTTTTCCATGTCTTGATTTGTTTTCTCCCCTACTGCTTCCTCTTTTTTTTTTTAGCAGAGGAAGACTTGGAGATGCCTGAGGTTCCAACCGAAGAGGTGGTGACGGATCCGATCGTGGCACTCGAAGAAGAACCGAGGGACTCTGGAGGGAATCCAGAATCTCCAACTGGTATGACTTCTTTTGCTTTCTTTTTTTTTTTTGTCTGTGACATGGTTTGTTTTTCTTGTCAGCTGAGTTGCCACAGGATTCCGATGACTTTGAACCATCGATGGAAGCAAATGTTGATGATACTTCCGATGAGTTCATGGAGGAAGAGAGTCTTCCGCCAGTCATCGAAGAAGGTATTTTGTAGTAATAACCCCTGATAATGATTTTTTAAACAGGATCATATTCATACCTTTTTGTGTTTCTTTGGCAGGTTTTGAAGTGACAAAGGAGAGTCCGTCGCTTCCTTCGGAACCAGAGCAATAGATGCCGGAGGTCGATCCAGAGGTAGAGACTCCTGGGACTAGTTCTGACACTGTTGAGGAGATACCTCGTGCTGAGATTCCTTCCCAAGCAGCTCCAACTGGAAAGAGTTCTTTTGTCACTCTTCCAACGGGTGATGACATGAGCAGCCGACCAACAGAGCGGGGCGAATCTTCAGCTAGGCCATCTCTTCTTTTTGTGAAGAAGGTGGTGGTGCGGGTTCTGAGCTCTTGGATTGAGACTCTCCTTTCTGGGCACTTGGATGCCAGATTTCGCATGATCCAGCATGTGCAGGAGATTGTCAGTGATGCCAAAGAGGTTGGTCTTGATGTCACAGGTGCCAGGGCGATCGTTGATAGGATCATTGCACTGGGTGACAAGTGGTTTGAGAAAATGGGTTTTGCTTATGACCAATTCTTCAAGGAGATATTCCTGGACCCTGCTGATAAGGCTAAGTCTGACCTGAATGAGGTTACACAAAGCAGAAGGCAGATAGTCCGAGAGAAGAACATAGAAGAGCTAGCCATCATTGGGCTAACACATGACCTTAAAATCCTTGATAAGGAGGTCGATGAGACCAGGAAACGTCTTGAGCATTTGAAGGCACAAGTCGCTGCCAAGTGGGCTGTTATAACAGAGGCTCGCGACAGGGAGAGTGCTCTGATTCGCCGGGTTGCAGATGCTGATCGAGTCCTTGAAAGGAAATTTCAAGAGGACAAATAATGGCGAACTGCTCGGGATAAGCCTCCTGGTGTGAAAGAAGGGTTACAGCTTACCCCAGCATCTCATGGCAAGTTCCTGAAGAAGCGTGCCCTGGAATCCCTGACGGCTGAGGCCAAAAGTTTGCTTGAGGAGCTGAAATCTTGGCTGGAGACTATCTTTGGCCGAGCTTCTAATTTTTGTAGTAGAAACTATCCTTCTCTTTCTTTTTTTTTTTGGTACCACATGTATTTTTTTTGTACTCTTTTTTTTGTAGTGTTTGTGAACACTTTCTTTTTTTGGTACCGCATTTATTTTTTTTGGTACTCTTCTTTTTGTAGTGTTTGTGAACACTTTCTCTTTTTTTTTGGTACCGCATGTATTTTTTTTTTACTTTTTTTTTTTTTTCCCTACGCTCACTTAAATCTTTTTTGTGATGAAAGTAATTGCTAAATGGGATTCTTTTCTTTTTGTTTTCCCTACGCTCACTTAAATCTTTTTGTGATGAAAGTAATTGCTAAATGGGATTCTTTTCTTTTTGTTTTCCCTACGCTCACTTAAATCTTTTTGTGATGAAAGTAATTGCTAAATGGGATTTGATCAAAAGCTTGTCATTTTGTGAAAATCTTTTGTCAAATGATTGTTTTGGCATGGGAGCCAGATTTTTGTTTGTGGCATGGAAGCCGGTTTTGCCATGAGAGCCAGTTTTGTGGCATTGATAGCCGAGTTTGTGGCATTAATAGTCGGGTTTTTTGAAAGCCAAAGTTTTTGGTGGCATTGATAGCCGGTTTTGTTTTGTGGCATTGAGAGCCGGTTTGTGGCATTTATAGCCTGTTTTGGTGGCACTGATAGCCGGTTTTGGTGGTATTTATAGCCGGTTTTGGTTTTCAAAAATGCAAGTATCGACTAAAAGTCGCCTCTCTGCTGAATGGTTTTGCAAGTATCGATGGAATGTCGCATCCTTGCTCATTCGGTTGCGAGTATCGATGGAATGTCGCATCCTCGCTGATTTGGGTGCAAGTATCGATGGAATGTCGCATCCTTGCTTTTTAAAAATTTTAATTTTGCGGGTACTGACTTGATGTCGTTTCCCCACGATTTTTGAAATTTGTGGTTTTCTCGAACCTTTGGGTTATGGATATCAACTGAAATGTAGCGTCTCCATGCTTTTTAGGTTTTTTCGAACCTTTGAAATTTGGGTTGTGGATATCAACTGAAATGTTGTATTTCCACGGTTTTGGGTTTTGCAAGTATCGATGAAATGTCGCTTCCCTACGATTTTGGAAGTGTCGAACGTGGTTCGCATGCTTCCGATTTGTGCGAGTATCGACTAAGTGTCGCTTCCCCGCGGTTTTTTAAAAAACCATTTTGTTTATAGACACGAGGGTCATAAGTTTTGACCAAAAACCATTTTGGCGGTAAAAGGCAGGGTGGACTAGGGTGGAAATCCCTGAATTCGGATTTTGTTTCAAACCATGAATTTTGGGTTCAAGGGTTGAAAATTTTGGTCCAGTTAGGGAAAGGTTCCTAAACTTTGATTTTTGAAAAATAAAACGATGAAAGTAAGCATTGTTTGAATTTCTAGAAATTTCAACATTTTATATGAAAATTCTAAAAATACTGGGTTTAGCGAGCGACTACCTGGAAACCGGTTTTGGCCATACAGGCATTGCTCTTTCCCAATTGGGTAAGTCTTCAAGCGTAGTACCGCTTTAAGAACTTGTTGTTGATGGGGAGCATACATCTGTCACCCTCCATGTTTAGGAGTGCGTATGCGCCGCTGGAGAAATCCTTGTCGATGACGTAGGGTCCCTCCCATTTTGGCTCAAGTTTTCCTTTGGACTTGTGAGCGAAGACCATTGGTCTTTTTACCGTAAGAACCAAGTCACCCTTTTTGTAGGCGTGTTGCCTGACCTTTTTGTCGAAAGATCCTGCCATGCGTGCTTGGTAAAGTTCAATGCTTTGTCGAGCTTCGAGCCGTCTCTCATCGAGATTGTCCAGCTCATGGAGTCGCAATTTGACATTGCTTTCTTGAGTCATGTCATTTTGCAAGGATACCCTCAAGGAAGGAATTTGAACTTCCAAGGGCATGACAGCTTCATATCCATAGACCAGGGAGAATGGTGTGCTATGGGTTGGTCCTCGAACGGTGGTTCGATAGGCCCACAAAGCTTCAGACAGTTTGTCTCTCCAGTCTCTCTTGTGACTAGAGACCATTTTTTTTTTAGGAATTTGTAAAGTATCTAGTTGAAAGCTTCTGCTAATCCGTTTGTTGCCGGATTGTATGGAGTCGAAGGACAGCTTTGGATTTTGTATTTGTTGCAGAACCTGTAGAATCGATGATCCGAAATTGTGGTCCGTTCTCATGGACGAATATTTTTGGTATGCCGAAATGACAATGGATGTTGGTGCGCAGGAACTGAAGGACTGATGAGGTCTTCATTTCGTTGAGCGCAAATGCTTCTGACCACTTGGAGAAATAATCCGTAGCGGCGAAGATGAAGCGATGACCTTTGCTTGAAGGGGGAGAAATAGGACCTATGATGTCCATACCCCAGGCTTCGAAAGGCCATGAAATCGCTGTAGGATGTAGCATTTTGGAGGCATGTGAATGTAATCTCCATGAACTTGGCATTGTTGGCAGCGCTTAGCAAATTGCATTGCGTCGGCTACCATGGTAGGCCAGTAATAACCTAACCTTTTTATCTAATCATAGAGCTTGGGACCAGCCTGATGAGCTCTGCAAAGACCAGCATGAACTTCTTTGAGTGTTTCTTCAGCCTCTTGTTGTGACAAGCAGCATAGAAGTACTCCGTTGAAGGATTTCCTGTAAAGGATTTTTGAAGGAATATCCAAATGAAAGCTTGAGGTTCGCCTTTGGATGCTTACCCGTTCTTTTGGATCTTCAGATAGGATTCCGAACATAGTGTAATCAACAAACGGATCCCTTCAGTCTCCAATTGAAGGTTGAAGGATAGAGATCCGACTTCCAACCACTCGGTGGCATTCAGCAACTGCTTGATGTGTGTTAAGAGGACGGATGATTCTTCTATTGCACACGGTAATTTGTATGCTTTCCCCTTCCTGGATTGCCATAGATGCGGCAAGTCCAGCCAGGGCATCTGCACGTATGTTTTCACCTCTACGAATGTGGGTGATGTGACAGATATCAAACTTTTGCAGAAGCGATAGTGCCTTGTTGTAGTAAGGCAGCAAATTAGGTTTCCTGACTTCAAATTTTTGATTCATCTGGTTGACGATCAGTTGAGAGTCTCCAAAGACTTCCAGCATGGTGATACCGAATTCGATGGCGAGTTCCAATCCTAGGATCAGAGCTTGATATTCAGCTGCATTGTTTGTGCATGGTTCCAGTGGCGAGAAAGCGTGTGGAATCATGTATTTGTCGCTAACAAAGAGGATGCCAACTCCCAAGATCAGCTGTCTTTTTTCATTTATCCTGGTTGCACCGTCAAAGTACATGTCCTAGGAAGCATTTTATGAGAAAGTCTCCACATTGTAGACTGGTTCATCTGGGAGATCATCTCTGAGTGGAGAATCTTTAGGCAATGGATGCTCTGCGAGAAAGTCCGCTAGAGCTTGCCCCTTGATCGCCTTTTGCGGTACATACCTGATATCAAATTGTGACAGAAGGATAGACCATTTTGACAGTCGGCCATTGAGAGGACCTGCTTTTGTGACAAGGACTTTCAAGAGGTTGACCCTTGAGACCAGGTAGACTGTGTTGGAAAGTAAGTAGTGACGCAGCTTTTGTACGGCGAACATCACTGCAAGACATTTTTTTCTATTGGAGAGTAGCGATGCTCTGCACCTACTAGCATACGGCTGAGGTAGTATAGAGCAGCTTCTTTTCTTTCATCATTTTCTTGTGCATGCAGAGCTCCCAGAGAGTGATCAAGGGCTCTTGTGTACAAGATGGATGGTTTTCCAGTGGTAGGAACAGCTAACACTGGAGGTTTGGTCAGGTATGACTTGATATCTTGAAACGCAGCTACACAGTCAGGATCCCAGACAAAGTTTACACCTTTTTTCATCAACCGGGAGAATGGACGGCATTTCCTCGAAAGATTGGAGATGAACCATCTGTTGTAGGCCAATCTCCCTTGAAGCCCTTTGAGTTCTCTCAAGGTTCTTAGAGAGGGCAGTTCTAGAATGCCTTTGACTTTTATCAGGTCAAGCTCTATTCCAGCTTTCCGAACTAAGAATCCTTGGAACTTACCCGACGAGACGCTGAAGAAGTATTTCAAAGGATTCATTCGGAGTTTGTGTTTGCGAAGTCGAAGGAAGACTTCTCGAAGGTCTTCGAGATGATCTTCCTTTCTTTTGCTTTTGACGGCGAGGTCATCAACGTAACATTCAACCATCTTGTGCTGCATATCTTGGAATATTTTCATCATAGCCCTCTGATATGTGGCACCAGCATTTTTCAGACCAAATGGCATGACAGTGTAGCAATACACGCCAAATGGGGTCCGAAAGGATGTATGTTTTTCATCCTCAGGATGCATCTTTATCTGATTGTAGCCAGAGAAACCATCCATGAATGTCATTCGCTCGAATCCACAGGTATTATCAATCATTACCTCTGGTATGGGGAGCGGAAATTCATCTTTAGGGCATGCGCCATTCAGGTCTCTATAGTCAATACAGACCCTGATCTGCCCGTTTTTCTTTGTCAAAAGGGACAATGTTGGCCAACCATTCAGGATGTTGTTCCTCACGGATGAAGCCGACGCCTTTGAGTTTTTGAACTTCTTGTTCAATTTTATCCATCACATCTGGACGGAATCTTCTTTGGCCCTGTTTGACAGGCTTGATGTCTTCTTGAAGATTGAGTTTATGGACTGCTATTTTGGGGTCTAAACCAGGCATTTCAACTTAAGACCATGCAAAGCAATCAACGAACTCACGAAGAAAGGCTATATACTCGGGCAACTCATCATCCTTTATATTCTTGCTTATGAATACAAGACGTGGGTTATCTGGTGTTCCCAAGTCTATCTTTTGAACAGGATCTTCTGTTGGAAGGTTCGTAGGTGGTTCCTCCACAATATTTTCGGAGGCTTCCAGCTCAACGAAACCTTCTGGGGTTTCAAGGGCATTTCCAGACCAAGGTTTTGTTCCCTTCCACGGGTCTTCTTGATCGACAATTTTCTCAAGGTTTGCTATGAGATGATCCCAATCGCCTGTTGAAACCGGGTCGAAGTAGGGTACTTCTTTTGGAGACGAGGATTCTTCTAGGTCAGAAGATCACATGTATGTGCCATCAGACAACTCCTCTTCATTCCCAAAGAAATCGTGCCAATTGGATGAGCTTCCTGTTGGATACCGCGATCACTGAGAGGGGGGGGGGGGGGTGAATCAGTGATTTCTAAAAACAGGTCCGATTCAACAACAAAACAAGTCAAATCACACAATGACACCAGATTTAACGTGGTTCACCGAAAGGCTACGTCCACGGTTCAAAGACTGTCCGAACACCAATCCAGGACAGATCTGAATCTTATTTAGTCGCACCAACGACAAAGAGCACCAACCCTTAGTTTCAGATAGCACCAACTATCTAGGAAGCACCGACTCCCTTTAGTTTCAGATAGCACCAACTATCTAGGAAGCACCGACTCCCTTTACAATTTATCTGCACCAACAGATAGGATCACCAAACCCCAAACACCAAGCACCAACTTGATGTTAAAAACAGAATAGAAATAAACTCTGTCTACAGCCCTTCCCCTCTACAATTCTCTCTCTCTCAATCCCTTACAAATTGAAATTAAAGCATAAACAGAGAGACACTTAACTCATGGACGAATCACCATCTTCAAGAGCATATCTTCGTCCACAATTGCTGTAGAAAACGTCACCACATCAGCACAACAGCAACACAGCAACAGCACCAGCACACAGCACACTCTTCTCTCTTTTCTCTTCTCTTCTGGTGTCTTTTCTTGGTGTATTTATGAACGACCCAAGCATGCCTTTATATAGGTTTTAATAACCCTTAATTGTATTCAAAACGGGCTACAATTCGTTTAGAAAGAGTCCCAAACGAAATAGATAACTGTGCTGAATTTTCGTGCAAAACTTCTAATTCTGCGCAACTCTAGTTCCCGTGCTCGGTCGACATCCTAGCTTGCCCGGTCGACCGAAGACACTGACTGGAAAACAGACAATTTCGAGCTCGGTCGACATCCTGGAGTCCCGGTCGACCGAAGACACACTGTGTCACGAAAATAACTGAGAGGTGCCTTTTTCTGTTTTCTGCAGGTTTCTTCTTGCTCGGTCGACCGCATGAAGAGCCCGGTCGACCGCGTGCTCTGCATCAGGAATTCTGAATTCCTGACTGTTTCACTTCTGATTCTTCTTTTCAGCTTTATCAACACTAGCCTTTTAACATCACGTTTGTGACAATGTGTTGACAAGAATTCCAACTCAAAACAATACTTGAGATGCTAATTTCTTCAATTCATCAAAGACTACTCAAGTCATCTCAAATTCCAACAATCTCCCCCTTTGGAATTGTTGGCAACACTATTGGAACTTCAACACTTTCAACTCAACAATCTCCCCCTAGCTTTCATAGCATAACATCTCTCCTTGCTATCATAGCATAACATCTCTCCCCCTTTGACAACAAGTCCAAAGGGACCAAACCGAGGAGCGAATAGGATATTCAATGAATGCATTGCTCCCCCTTTCAAGCACAACTCCTACGGTTTAGGAGAGTGAGTAACTCCTAACTTTTTCCGGAGATACTCGAAGACTTCCTTTGGCAGAGGTTTCGTGAAAATCATCTCAAATTCTTTCGTCATTTCTTCAGCAAAATTCCTGCACATCTCCTCATGCATAGCTTTCAACCAACTTTTATCGAGACTGGCTTCAGCCACAGTCTTGGGTTCAATGGTGGACACAAGTGAGTAATTGCTAACTACACTTTGTCTAGTTTGAACGCCTGCCTTAGGATCTCCAATGATTTGATCCTTAGGGTGTTGCTCTACCCAAGTGCTGTGCTTCTTAGGTGAAGTATCTTCTGAGTCATCCTTGATTTCTCAGAATCATTAGATTCAGCCATCTCATCATCAATCTCACTCGAGTCCTCATAAACGGGACTGTCATAATGAGTTCCATTCTTGGATTCATGGTTTTCATCAATTCTCACATCAGCACTTTCTATGATTTTTCTGGTTCTTTTGTTAAGACACCTATATGCCTTACTAGTAGAGGAGTAACCCAGAAATATACCTTCGTCAGCTCTTTCTTCAAATTTGCCCGGATTTTGTTCGAGCCGCTTGATGTAACACTTGCTGCCGAAGACTTTGAAGTGCTTGACTGTTGCTTTTCTTCCAAACCATAGCTCATAGGGAGTTTTGTCTTCATGTGGCCTGATCAAGCATCGATTTTGAATGTATACAGCCGTATGAATTGCCTCTTTCCAATACTTGTCAGCCATCTTGCTTTCACTTAGCATCGTACGAGCCATCTCTTGTACGGTGCGATTCTTCCGTTCCACAACTCCATTTTGCTGTGGAGTTCTAGGGGCTGAGTACTGTCTTTGAATGCCATGATGTTCACAATATTTAGTGAACTCTTCAGATGTGAACTCGCCTCCACGATCAGACCGTAAGATCTTGATACGTTTTTCCAATTGATTTTCAACCTGTGCTTTAAACACTTTAAAACGATCAAGTGCTTGATGCTTATGTTTAAGAAACAATACCCATGTCATACGAGTATAATCATCAATGCATAACATGAAATACTTATCTCCATTGGTGCTTTGAGTTCGCATCGGTCCACAGAGATCAGTGTGCACTAGCTCAAGAGGTTTCTTGGAATGATGCTCCTTTGACTTGAACATGACCCTCGTTTGCTTTCCCTTTTGGCAAGAGTCGCAAATGGGATTGGAAGGCTTTTCAACTTTAGACATGCCTCTTACAGCCTTTGAATTGCAAATCTTTGACATGTTGTCAAAGCTTAGATGCCCAAGGCGTTTGTGCCACAACCAACTTTCCTCTGTCCGACTCATCAAGCAGGTCTTTTCAGCTCCATCTGACAGTGTATAGAGATTTCCAGCAGTTCTTGATCCAGTTGCCACTGTTTTGCCGTTGCTACTCTTCTTGATGGCAAACCCATTCTTTGTGAAGATAACTTCGTGACCCTTGTCACAGATCTGGCTCACACTAAGCAGGTTGTATCTCAATCCAGACACATATAAGACTTCTTCCGATCTGATCTTGTTTGCCATAAGCTGAATAACACCTTTTCCGCAGATTTTGGCACCATCATTGTTGCCAAACTTTACTGAACCGCCTTCATAGTGCTGTAATTTGATGAATTTCTCTTTATCACCAGTCATATGGCTTGAACAACCACTATCAAGGACCCATGGTGCTGTCTTCTTTTGTGCATTGAATGCCGTTTGCACAATGAGAGATTCTTTGAGACTTTCTGCACTTTTCTTTGCCCTCCATGCCTTAACTAACTTGGGTTTCTTTTCAACCTGAAATTTGTTAGCAATATGCAACCTACAATCCCTAGCCAAGTGTCCATAATTATGACATATATAACACTCAATTTGTGGCTACTTAGGATTGAAAAAGGATTCCTAGTCACAAATGGACTGTTTCTTACATAGAATTTGCAATCAGCTCTTTTATGTCCAAACATATTACAATGAAAGCAATAACCATAGAATTTGTATCTTCTTTGTGGCTGGTTAGTCTTCATTACCTTTCTAACAGGAATGGACTCCTTTCTAGGTTGAGTGGGCATCATGGAGTTAGAGGGTGCAGTGACTTGCTTCACAAACTCTTTCCTTTTAGGAGGTGCAATCTTAGAGGATTCACCTTTCTCAAATCCTAGACCAAATCTGAAGTGGGCTGGTCTTTGAACTTTCAGTAGGTCATTGAGTTTCATAGTCCCTTCAATCGCTTGGAGCGCTTTGAGTTTCTTGCTATTTTCCAAATTTTCAGCCTTTGCTCTAGCGATCTCAGTTTCAAGTTTCATAGCCTCTTCCTTTTTGATACTTATTTGGTTTTCAAGGACTTCTACCATTCTTTTATATTCTTCTACTTGAGTTTTCAAAGAAATAATAGAACTTTCAGATTCATGGAGAAG
The DNA here is from genome assembly GCA_012931725.1 of Litsea cubeba. Lineage (NCBI taxonomy): Eukaryota > Viridiplantae > Streptophyta > Magnoliopsida > Laurales > Lauraceae > Litsea > Litsea cubeba. The sequence goes on from CM022950.1 coordinate 23,577,994, forward strand.
TTTCAGATTTTTTCTTACTTGATTTGCGTTCCATGCTTAGCTCCTCAAGTGCGGCTATGAGTTCCTCTTCAAGATTGACTTCAGCCTCCTCATCCTCTTCCGGATCTAGCTCTTCTTCTTCTTCAACAGTGACCATGAAGAGAGCTTCGGTTGATTCATCATCGTCTGAAGTTTCAGACGTGCTGTCATCTTGTTGACATAGAAAGTTTTTAGCTTTGCCCCTTTTTCTGAAATTTCTCTTTCCTTTACTCTTTTCAGCATAAGAGTCACTTTCATTGTCTTCTTTTAGCGGACACTTCGCAGCAAAGTGACCAATACCTCCACAATTGAAGCATTTAAAGGGTAGCTTCCCTTTGTACTTGCCGATGCTTCCTTTCTTCAACTTTCTAACAAATTGAGCCTCAAGCTCATCATCATCAGAATCAATATCATGACCAGCAGTCTCTTTTGCCTTTTTCTGAACTTTGAAGGCCGCTTCTTTATCAGATGAAGACGTCTTTCCTATGCGCATCTCATAGGCGGTTAGAGAACCATGTAATTCATCCATGGAAAATGCATTCAGATCTTTGGCTTCTTCAATGGCTGAGACTTTTGAATCAAACCGGGGAAGAAGAGATCTTAGAACCTTTTTGACGATGACCGGCTCTTTAATCTCTTCCCCTAGTCCACGAATGTCATTCGTGACTTCATTCACTCGTTGCATATACGAGTCAACATTCTCGCTTTCTTCCATGCGAAGAGACTCGAATTGAGAGCGATGAGTTTGCAATTTGGCTTCTTTAATCTTCTCATCACCTTCATGTATGCTTTGCAACTTGTCCCAAATTTCCTTGGCTGTTTTGCATGCAATTACTTTGACAAGCTCGCTGTCCACAAGGCCACTAAAGAGTGCATTCTGCGCCTTGGAGTCGTTGTCTGCCAACTTCTTCGATGCAGTATCATTGGGTACGTTGGCAGCATTGTAACCGACTCTGACAGCCTCCCAAACATCATAGCCAAGAGATTTGATGAAGGCTTGCATCCTAATCTTCCAAAAGGAGTAATTAGAACCATCAAACAGAGGTGCTTTCATATTCCCTGTATTGACTGCCATGTGATTTGACAAGAGATCACCCTTAGCGTATTAAACTGATCAAGGGAACTTGGCTCTGATACCAATTGTTGGATACCGCGATCACTGAGAGGGGGGGGGTGAATCAGTGATTTCTAAAAACAGGTCCGATTCAACAACAAAACAAGTCAAGTCACACAATGACACCAGATTTAACGTGGTTCACCGAAAGGCTACGTCCACGGTTCAAAGACTGTCCGAACACCAATCCAGGACAGATCTGAATCTTATTTAGTCGCACCAACGACAAAGAGCACCAACCCTTAGTTTCAGATAGCACCAACTATCTAGGAAGCACCGACTCCCTTTAGTTTCAGATAGCACCAACTATCTAGGAAGCACCGACTCCCTTTACAATTTATCTGCACCAACAGATAGGATCACCAAACCCCAAACACCAAGCACCAACTTGATGTTAAAAACAGAATAGAAATAAACTCTGTCTACAGCCCTTCCCCTCTACAATTCTCTCTCTCTCAATCCCTTACAAATTGAAATTAAAGCATAAACAGAGAGACACTTAACTCATGGACGAATCACCATCTTCAAGAGCATATCTTCGTCCACAATTGCTGTAGAAAACGTCACCACATCAGCACAACAGCAACACAGCAACAGCACCAGCACACAGCACACTCTTCTCTCTTTTCTCTTCTCTTCTGATGTCTTTTCTTGGTGTATTTATGAACGACCCAAGCATGCCTTTATATAGGTTTTAATAACCCTTAATTGTATTCAAAACGGGCTACAATTCGTTTAGAAAGAGTCCCAAACGAAATAGATAACTGTGCTGAATTTTCGTGCAAAACTTCTAATTCTGCGCAACTCTAGTTCCCGTGCTCGGTCGACATCCTAGCTTGCCCGGTCGACCGAAGACACTGACTGGAAAACAGACAATTTCGAGCTCGGTCGACATCCTGGAGTCCCGGTCGACCGAATACACACTGTGTCACGAAAATAACTGAGAGGTGCCTTTTTCTGTTTTCTGCAGGTTTCTTCTTGCTCGGTCGACCGCATGAAGAGCCCGGTCGACCGCGTGCTCTGCATCAGGAATTCTGAATTCCTGACTGTTTCACTTCTGATTCTTCTTTTCAGCTTTATCAACACTAGCCTTTTAACATCACGTTTGTGACAATGTGTTGACAAGAATTCCAACTCAAAACAATACTTGAGATGCTAACTTCTTCAATTCATCAAAGACTACTCAAGTCATCTCAAATTCCAACACTTCCTGGATCTTTGTCAGGTGACTCATCAAAGAGATATCCAGGGAGATCGATGTCTTCATGGAGACGAGATGTTGAGGCTTGGTCAGTAAATTGACTTTTAAGCCTTTGTGTCAACTGTCTCAGGGGAGTGTCGGGATCATACCCTAGCCCGTGTGAAGACTTTTCTACATAGCCGTAGAGTCTCCAATCTTCCAGCCGGCTTTTGGTCAAGACGGGCCCCAATGGCGTGAGAATACCGCGGCCTTCTCCCAAACCGACTGGGTTCTGAGCGTCATAGCCCATTTTATTCATAATAGCTTGTGCCACAGAACTATATAAGGATAGTTGAGGCATACCTTTATTTTGGAAAGGTTCAAGCATGGAGTTTGATGAAGAAGCATCCGATCTGTGGAAGAAGATCGGTTTTTCCTTTGCTGAAGTTGCTGGAACAACAAAGGAAGCTGACGTAGGATCTTTTATGTCAGAAGTTGTCTCCATTGGAGTAAGAGCAGGCCGAACTTGTTGAGTGTCAGCTTGGCTTGACGATGTGTCGTCTTCTGGCTCTGAATTCGAATCCGTGTCTTGCATGATAGACACGAAAGAGACAACAAATTTGCCCCCAGACTTTTGCTTCGCCTTATTCACTTTAGTTGTGATGAGCAAAGGCTTTGAAGGTTTGAGGGAGATGATGAAGGGAGTTTGAATGCTCTCTTCAGTCTTACTGGATGGTTTGTTTTCTTCCGGTGATTGTTGAGGAGCCGTGCCTGTATCTTTCTGGAGATTTTCGACAAAGGGTGCTGTTTGATTCTCCTCTTCTTCTTTCTCACCTTCATACATCTGTGAGTCTGCGAAGTGGACTTCTTTACCTTTGAAGGGTTTTTTGTTCGCAAAGACTCGATGTATCATGCCGTCGTCGCCAACAAACTTGATGCATTGATGCAAAGTTGAAAGGACAACACCATTCTCGTGGATCCAGGGGCGTCCAAGAAGGATGTTATAGCATGAAGGGGTTTTTATTGCATACACAGTGACCTCAGAGATAAGATCACCGATCTGTAACTTGAACTTGATTTTGCCGATAGGCCTTTGAGTACTCCCATCGTATCCAAAGATAGATACAGATGTGTGGCTCAGCTTGCTGGGTGGGATGCCCAACTTTTCGAGAGCCGATGTGGAGATGAGGTTGAGTGCAGAACCTGGGTCGATCTGAACTCTGTGCATAGGCATTTCCTTGATGTACCCTATGAAGTACAAGGGTCGGTTGTGCCTTGTTTCGCCAAGTAGGAGGTCATCCTTAGTGAAGGCGATGGTTGCACTGGCTGCTTTTTTAACCGAGAGGCATTCAATGCATGATCCCTCAGTTTTCTTCTTTTCTCCCTTTGAGGAAGCTTCTGAGTTTTTGACCCGGTAGTCCATTTCAATTTGGAGGACTTACGGGGCATGTTTGTCGACATCCTCATTCAGCTTTTGTAATTCTGAAATGAGATTATCACGAGTGTGCGGAGACATTCGCAATAAATCTAGGATGTGCAGATGTGTAGGTATGTGCTTGAAGTGTTCAATCAAGTCATACTTGAAAGCCTCCTTAGGGCCTGCATGTTCATCATTGTTGCCACTAGGGGCGCTTACAACATCTTTTCCCGAAGGATTTACATATGTAAAGGAAGATTGGTTGTAATTTTTGTGGTAGTCCCGGCCAGAGCGCGTGCCTCTACCAACTTCGAGAGCTTCTTGAGAAGGGTCTTCGTTTGGAAGATTGTCTTCAGGTTCAAGAGGCTGTCGTTTTTCATTTGCTGAGGATGTATCAGCAGCAGAGTTGCCATACTTAGTGATTGTGTTGCACGGAGCATTTTCCGGGAACAAGTCCTGAATAGCATTCAACAACCTTTCTTCTTCGTTGACCAATTCATCGTCCCAAGCATCAATAGCTAGGAATTCTTCAGTCAGGAAGGGTGTGAACTTTGAAGTCACTGTCTCAGGAGAAGAAACCTGAGAGGGTGTCGTCTGAGTGAAAGTCACGTGAGATAAGTTGGCTCCAGAGGATTCATTGCTAGGAGTCGCCGGAGTGTAAGTGATCTCATCAGACGATGCTTCGGAAGAGTTATAATACCGAATTATCACATTACAGGAAGCTCTGACAGGAGACGTTGTCTGATCGGAGTCAGACTCATCCTCGGATGTAAGAGGATCGTCTATCCAGCAATTTTCTCCATTTTTAGGAGTTAAGGGAGGATGTACCTCATGGTCTTCAGAGACTTCCGGCTCTGGATTGCGAGGAGGCTTGTTGACGCGGTCTTGCTCTGGTTCTAGAGCGAGACGCTGCAAGATCCTTGCATATTCTTCAAGATCAGGCATAGGAGCCGAATCTTCTTCTTCATCAACTCTTTGTGGCTCAACATTGTTGATTTCCACTGGAGCAATGAGGGGTGCTGATTCAACAACATTTTCTTGTACAACCTATTGGTCTTCTTCATCATCAGACCAGGATCCTTGTGGCTGTAGGGGGTTTATACCAGATTACTGGCATAAGATTGAGTCTAAGGAACCCAATCTTCATCGGAAAGATATTCTCCTGTTTCAAGGGACTCCTCCCATTCGTCGGTGTAGTTGGATTCGAACCCATCATCGGTGTCGCTGGACTCGTATCCATCAATGGAGAATCCAACTACCGAATTGCAAGAGTATGATGCCCCCTGCATGGCTTCTTTGAATTGAGGTGGCATGAAATCACTGAGAATGAATTTTCTTACCCCCTTTGAAGTCTCTAGAAGAGACGTTTTTGTTGCCTCCAGTGAAGTGGTAGAGGAAGCCTCTGCCTTTTCTTGGATTTCTTATTTTGGCTGGGTTTTCTCTTGCCGTTTGAGCTTGAGGAGATGTTTCCTAGCCTGCCTTCGCTGTTGAGCTGTAGGCTTTGTTTTCACGACCTCCCAATTTTCATCTTCTAGGAGATCGGGGTGTACCCATATGGGTTGTCCGTCTGGTGTCGGGTAAGGAACCAGCTCTTTGGACGCTTGGATTGTGTTTATCACCTTGAAGGAAGTAGTGATCTTCTTCTTCGGTGATTTTGATGTTTGTCCACATGTCACCATGTTGATGGAGGCAGGCCCGTAGTTTTTGTCAAAGGTGATGACTCCATTCTTCCACATCTCGTTTATTTTCTCCCTCACAACGAAGCATTGATTGAGAGGATGCGAGATTATCTGGTGATATGGACAGTACCGAGGATCATTGGTTTTGCCAACATCACTCAGTCTTTTGGGTTCAGGCAAAGTGAGCTTGCCATTTGCCACAAGAGCCCCGAAGATTTCATCAACATCTTCATCAAATGGGTATTTCTTCTCTACTCGTTCTTTGAACATCTGAGAGTTCAGGTATCTTACCAGCAGCTTTGTTTTTAGCTTTCTTTGGTGGCTGAGGAGCTGACTTGGTCTGCACATTGAGGACCTCTTTTTTCTTTGGTTTAGAGGTTGCAATGGCGGTTGGCTCTTTTCATGATGATTTCTGACTGTTGAGGTCTTTAATCACCGTTTCAGCTTCCATGGAAGCTTCCAGGAGTTCTCCTAGGTTCTTTGATTTGTTGCCGATGATCATGGAGCGGATTCTAGCTCTCATATTATTTCGGCAGATGTCGACTAACGACGCTTGTGGCAATACATCAGAGCATTTGTATGCCATTGCTTTCCACTTGTGAATGAAGTCATATATTGACTCCTTCTCTCCCTGTTTTAGGCTACACAGCTGAGCCATAGTAGCGGGATGATCCTCACCTTTGAAGTGAGTCAGGAAGCGTGTCTCTAGCATGGCCCGATTTTGGATGGAGTCCTCCGGCAGAGTGGAGTACCAATCGAATGCCGTACCTTTTAGGGTACTTGCAAAGAGGCGGATCTTGAGTGGATCTTGATCTGCGATAGCTCCCGTCAAGATCTTGAAGTGGATGACGTGTTGTCTGGCTGATCCTTTCCCCGTATATGTTTGGAGAGTAGGATGCTTGAATTTGTGGGGAACGGGACCGAGTCCATCCATAAGGGATATGGTGGCTTGATCCCATGCTCCTTGAGTATATCCTCTTCTTTTGCTTTTGCGAGGATACCGTCTACGTCCTTTTTGGTAAGGGCGCGTGACTCATTTTCTTCTCTATTTACCTCATCGTCTTGATGATTTGGAGGAGGTTCATTGTTCGCCTGATTTTGGAGGGCGAGGAAAAGGTTTTCCATCAGAGTTTTAATCCTCTGTTGGCCTTGTTCCAACTGCTGGATGCATGTGATCGCATCATCTTGAGCCAGGACGTTCATCCTTCGGGATTCGAACGAGGAAACTGTCCTGGTGACTGAGCTGGGGCTCATTCTTTTTGAAGAAGAGCTTGAGGAAGGATCACTCTGCCGTCCTTTGCTTGAAGGAGCAGGGGATTCTTCTGAATGTCTTCTTGTCCTGGAGACGCTGCGGGTCATCGGACGTCGGACATGGATTTTGGATGCTGCGTCTTCTGGTTTTTCCAACCATATGGATAGCAACAACTTGGTTGGGTCTTTCTTTTTCGACCCATTTGGGAGAGACTTGAAGTGTAGGAGGCTGGGTCCTTTGCTTCTCTAGTCTCTTTTGTCGATACGACGCACGGCAGCGTATACGACTAACAATTTGAGCTTCGGTCAGCTATGGCTGGGCTTTGACGATGAAGGATGTGCTCCCTCGGGCGCAGCAGCCGAGCCTATCTTTTTTTACAGCTAGGCAAGGACAGGATGCGAACCCGGTCCTTCGCCTGTTGCAGCGAAGCTTTGAATTTTTCAAGTTTGGCCCCTGTAGATATGAAGGGTCGAACTGCAGGATTATAGGCCTTAGCAGATACTTGCAGAGGCCTTGTGATGTTTTGGGCTTGTATGAACAAACCGGTTCATGCTGGTTTGACTTGGGAGTCAGGTTGGAGATGGGTCTCTCCTCTTGCATGTAGGCAAGAGGGTAGAACTGGTTCTCCTTGAGTGGGGCCAGGTATGCTGGCTTGGTGGATGTTAGGGACCTTCTTTGTTTTGGTGAAGGTCTTGGGGACCAAGTCTTAGGATAGACCTGGTCGTTTGCAGGTCGAGGCTTCGTGGGGGTGCCACGGGCTTCGGGCCTTCTGGTACTCACCTTTGGTTTCACAGTAGTGACACGTTGAGAGGCGACCTTCTGCTTTTTGGAAGGAGCAGTTTGTTCCTCGAGAAATGGGAATGGTCCCAGCGTCCCAAAGACGATAGTCCGGGGAGTCGAGGTCGACCCGGAGTTCAGAGAGTTGCCGAGGGAGTTGACGCTTCGGCAGCTGATGGGGCGCTTGTAGGTGCGCGTTGTTTGCTTCTGTTGAAGCATGAGCTGGTGCTTGTTCTCATCGAAAGTAATGGTTAGTGAAGCTGCCATTGTTAGTTTTCGAAAAGTTTCTGAAACAAGACCACATCCATTAGTAATCACAAGAATATAATGATCATAAATGGGAAGTTCTATGGTTTTGTCTTTTCAAATTGCTCGAGGGAGATGACCCAAGCAATATGAAGAAGGCAAAGGCCATAGAGAGTACAATTGTTCTGATCGCAGGTATGGTGAGCCCAGAATGAGCGTCCCAGTGACTGCTAGAAGCAATTGTGAACCTAAATTTGACTTATCGAGAAGCAGAGCTTGCTCGAGGTAAGAATAATATAAGTTTGGAGTTACAAATATGCCGGTCGCGAATACAGTAGACCCTGAAAGGGCGTGCTAATACCGCTAGACACAAATGTTTTGAGACCGCATCCATGAGATGAGATTCTCTATTTTGAAAGGTCAAGATCGGATTCATCAAAGAGAGCAGATGGTATTCCGATCCAAATACGGTCTCAGCAATTTCCGCTAGCGCCAGTACTCAGAAGGAAATGAACCATAATTTCTCGGATCTGAATCCAAAAATGACGATTTTTTTTTTGAAAGGTCAAGATCGATTTCATCAAAGATAGTAAAAAGCACTCCAATCTGAACACGGGCTCAGCGATTTCCGCGGTGTGCCAGTGCTCAGAAAGAATAATACCAAAATTTCTCCAATCTGAACCCAAAATGACGGAAGTTTTTTTTTTGAGAAGATTTTTTTTTAAAAATCCTTTCTTTTTAAGATTTTTTTTTTAAAAATATTTTTTTATTTTTTTTATTTTTTTTAAGAATTTTTTTTTGAAATTTTTTTTTTTTATTTTAAAATTTTTATTTTAAAATTTTTTTTCTTATTTAAAAGGTTTAAGAGTACACATAGTCCTCCTAACCCGGTCTTACGAAATCTCGATTGATAGAATTGCCCTAGGTAAGGGTAGGATTACTTAATGAACCCGTTTGGAGGACCCTTTCCTAGAACAGTCAAGCTGTCTCCACACTCTGGACAAGGCTTTTATTGAATCAACAGTGATCAAAGAACGCAATTGGTTTAACCTTAGTGGTCTATGTCTTTTTTTTTATTTATTTTTTTTTTAGATTTTTAATGAACTCATCGAAGAGAAACAATGGCCATTTCCACAATTCAAACCGGCTCAACGATTTCCGCGAGCACAGAGACGAAACGGAAAGGATCAAAATTTCTCATTTTTGAATCCAAAATGAGAAATCTTGTTTTTTTCTTGTTTCTTTTTATATTTTTTTAGATTTTTAATGAACTCATCGAAGAGAAACAATGGCAATTTCCACAATTCGAACCAGCTCAACGATTTCCGCGAGCACAGAGACGAAACGGAAAAGATCAAAGTTTCTCAATTTTGAATCCAAAATGAGAAATCTTGTTTTTTTTTATTTTTTATTTAGATCTTTAATGAACTCATCGAAGATAAACAATGGCCATTTCCACAATTTGAACCGGCTCAACGATTTCCGCGAGCACAGAGACGAAACGAAAAGGATCAAAGTTTCTCAATTTTGAATCCAAAATGAGAAATCTGATTTTTTCTTTGAATTTTTTTTTGAAAAGAGAAAGAGTGGAAATAAACTCAAAGAATTAGAAATTTCCAAAAAATCTCATCTCATTTTTTTTAGATGTGGAATTCAACATAGGCCACCAATTAGAAAGTAGCCAAGGAATCGAGAAAAGAAATATAAGCATAGAGCAAAAGATATGATATGCAAATATTTCATTTCTAGCATTGTGTTCACAAATGAACGAGTCCCACCGGGTGTGCCAGCTTGATGGACAGCGCATCTATCGCTCGGTTCTACCGAGGTCGGCGGACGTGGGAGTCCATTTGGGTCCGACCCTTTCGTAACCAGGGGGCAGAGGCGTGCATCAATAATTTTTTGGGTGGGTGTGCCAGATTTTCTATTTTACTTGGAATTTCAAGTGGTGATCCGGAGATCAACCTTCGCAAGTAAAATGGAAATCAACATCTTTCAAGTTTTCCATTGCACATATATTTAAGAAAAGAGAAATTTTTCTTGATTTACCGTGAAAGGCGATTTTTTGGCATTTATAGCTGATTTTGGCATTTATAGCCGATTTACAATTCTTATCAATAATAAAAGACAAGAGTTGTGATTTTTGTCTCTTTTGAAAAAATACAAACTACAATGAAAAGCAAGAAAAAGAGGATCTAACTTCTCAGGAGATTGTGGGGGACTCGTTCAGATTGACCATCGCAAGCCATATGTGGGCTTCGCCATCATCCATGCAGATGAGAATAGAGGATGCTCTTGATTCGCTTGGCTTGGCTATAACCTAAGGTTTTTAGAGGACAAAGACCAAAAGGAGGTCCTATGTCTAATAAAAACTAAGTAGACAGGCTGAAAAGCCACGTCTAAGCCATTTGGAGGCAAAAAGAGAAGGCAAGGACCTTGGGGGGGGGAGTACCCCCCAGGGGACTTTTGTCACCTTGTAGCGGTGGTCGGTGTAGAACTTCCGCAGAGTTTTCTCTCATTCTTTCTCTGGATTTCTGTGCTTTTTTCTAATCTGGGGTCTGTCTTGTTTTTTCCGATCCGAAATTCTTTGGAATGCTCTCCTATTTATAGGCTTTTAGGTAGCCATTTAGGAGGATTTATGAGCCTTAATTGTCATAAAGCTACATAAAGGGAGGAGTTACAAGATTGAATTCTTTATTTTGTAACTCCTTTTTCTTTGCTTCTGATTGGCCGAAGGAGATTGAGGGCATTTAATCGCCTTTAATTGCCATGATGAGAGGAGTTTCATGGGTTAAATGCCATGAATCTCTTGACTTGTAACTCCCGGATGCTTGCTTCTGATTGGACCGTCCAAAGAAATGGATTAATGACTGTAATAAAACTAGTCAATTAATCGCATTAAGTGGTTGTCGAGCAGTTGAATAGTCGCAGGCCGTGCCGCGTCTTTTGGGATTCTTCTGGCGATGATCATCGATGGATCTTCAAGTAGATCGACATCGGATGACCATGTAACTTCATGTATTGGTTGCCAACAGTGGGTCGGTGCCATCTGTCCTGTCGGTTTCTCAATCGGTCGGGTAGAAAGCACACTTTTTTTTGGTTGACCGGTTGGCGATCAATGTTGATTTTGATACTCTTGATGATTGACTCGTGTTTTTGATGGATGTCAAAGGATTTGGTGTCTCAAAAGTATGAATTTTGGAAAATACCAGAGGTAGAACGCTTCGAATCGCAAAAAAAAATGACAAAAAATGGAGTTTCCGGGGCCCACCCGGCGATCCCGGGCTCCAGGGTCGCAGGGGTCTTCGACCCTGGAGGGGTTTTCACTACACCATTTCAGGACATACCTAACGGTTTAAAACCGTTACTAAAAAAATTTGTAACGGTTTTTTCTGGGTCACAGTTTGGGCGTTTCTAATATGTTATAAACATTCCTAACGGTTACAAACCGTTACAAACACATTAATTGTAACGCTTTATTTCCGTTACTGAAATTAATTCGTAACGGTTTTAATACTCATTTGTGTTAATAATTTTAAATAAAAAAGTAACAGTTTTGCAAGTTTTGTAACAGTATTTTACACTTAAATATTTGTAACGGTTTTGTAAACTTTGTAACGGTTTTTCGTGCCAAATTTGTGTTACTGATTCATAACATTCCTAACGGTTGTGAAATCTTTTGTAACGTTTTTTAAATGTTGCTATTCGTACAAATTAGTAACGGTTTATAACCGTTACAAAACTGTTTCGTATGTAAAAAAAAATTATCCAAAAACCACCCCTGAATACCGAACCTGTTGCATATATAAAAATGCCCTTTTACACGGTTCAAACATTAACACGAAATCCCACACTTACATCCAATCAAATAATTTAAAAGCCTATAATTTAAAAAAAAAATAATCCCACCAAGTTCCTCACGCAGACTCACCTGGCAGATGGGAATATAAGTTTATTATCATTCAGATTGAGGAGCAGCTCTCAACTAAATTATCATTCAATAATAATTTAGATCCTTATTGCAGTGCAAGGGCAGAACAACATGCTTTCCTACCACATTGCATTTTTATTACTAAACAGTATGCAAGAGATATTTCTTTTCATTTCTTTACCATTGTAACTGTGTGGAAAGAACCATGGAAGTCACACCAACTGCCTGGAGAAAGGTTTGGCATTAAGTAACATACTTTTGAACATGATGCATTTGAGGAATAGTGCTCATTTGAAATGGTTCCAGTAGTTTCAAAGAGGATTCAATTAATCCTTGCACTAGTGAAATGCCAATTGAAAATGAACATGAAAACGAAATAAATGAAAATGAAAACGAATATAAAAACATGTAGAAGAAAACAATGTACCTGGTACAAGACCACCACCAAGCACCTTGGCAACCTCTATACCAAAGAGTCCAAACCTAAGTACCAAATACAACAATTATCAGCATTATATACTAAAAATTCAGATACTTAAAAAGAAGACGAACACTCATTTTCTAAAAATATTCAAACACACACAGAGAGAGAGAGAGAGAGAGAGAGTGAGAGAGAGAGAGAGAGAGTAATGAATCCAAAATAACTACTCAAAGCCTTTCGTACAAAAAGCCTCTCAAATTGTTAAGACATTTGCAGGCAGATTACCCAACAAAAACAATATAATGACACCATGGGACAAATCAAATGGAGTCTCAATCTCCATTCCAAGAGTCTCTATATTCTTAATATACCAAGTGTGTAAAAATTTCTAATGTAAAAGATTTCTCGAAATTTTGACATAGTCTCCCCTGTACGTATGACATTTAATTTTTTTTTTTACATGACAAAAAAACACTTCATATAAACAACCCAATGCCCCAACACACTACAAAGTCATTCACCACTACGTCATCAGTCATACACCATTCAACCTTCTCTGCTTTTAAATCATCTCCCTACCATGTTGATGTGTATAGTATTCTGTGTATACTCTTATCAGCCCATTTGCAAGTGATTCCATTTTTCTTTGTTTTTGTTAGTTCAAGATACATCCAAACACACCTAAAATGCCTAACATGTTTGATGTGTTGGCATATATGTGTTATGTTGGCATACATGTTTTAAGATACATCCAAATAACCAAGACATCCTTTTGGACTAAACACGTGATGCAAGATTCCACCAAGGCCATTTAGTCAAATTCCTAATTTAAAGCTCATGTCATTCTCATCCAATAAAACATCGAGTTCAATGAAACTGGGAAAAAAACTCAAAAAGGAAATCCAAATAAATTTATAATAACTTAGGTGAAGAAAACAATACCATTTCGGCCATAAACATTACATTCTCTACAACCTGTGGATACAAACAAGGAGAAACACGACATCAGTAATGACTTTAGCTTAAATGAAGACTCAACAACATTAGGAACCCCATTAAAAGTAACTATGTCACACAATGCAAAATAAGTTTCAGCTAGCCTCCTTTCCAAAGTCTCTCCATGCAGTTAATTTAGTTGTTTAGTAGTATAAAACAAGAGAGTGATGTGCATGGCCTCCGATCCCAATTGATCCTCGTAGACAAGAAATGATATCAGATCTTAATCATTTGATTGCTGAAGATTGTTAAATCATCAGAATGTAGAGTTATAAAGATTGTTAAATCTGGAGTACCAATGTATGAAAGGATTTTATTTATTATGAATGTGCTCAACACATGGAGTTTTGACGAAAACCATAAAAGCTGAAACAAGAAGCAATTGTGCAGGAGTTTTCAAGGCTTACAACAGCTATCCATAAATCAAGTGATTTTCGAATTTCAGGATGTAAATCATATACCCCTTCAAAAATTACCTGGCCACAAATAGTAGAGAAAAGATTAATAAGTTAAAGTAACTTACACAAAACAAGGGAACCTTAACACACCAAAGTGGATATAGAAAGTTGATCTCACAAATTGGAATGGGTCCTAAACACTGCAGCTACAGAAGAAAGGGAACAAAAGGAGAAATGTCAAATAAGCAATCAAAGCAGTTCAAACCAAACAAAAACAGAGCCATGACATGTGATTTTGGACCTGATTCATGAAGCTTTAGCTCCGACAAGCTGAAAACTAATACAGCATCAAGAACCATTCTTCCTTCTTTTCCTACTCGAAGAATGTCTGAAACATACAGTTCATGGGCACTGTGAATAGAATTTCCAGAAGAGGAAGTCAATGCCAGGCATCAATCAACGTCACTACCAGTTAGACCAAATGCAAGAGACATAGTGGTGACAAAGATGAAGATGGCTTCCAAGGTCTGAAAGAAAAGCAATTACTAATGAACTTGAATAATATGTTCGACCTTCAAGTATGTGCCAAAATGAAAAATTAAATAATATGTTCCACAACCACCATCAATGTGTGCATTTTGATATGAAGTCTAGAATGAAGAACAAAAGATAAATCATACTTTTTCTAAATTTTGAATTGTGCATAATTGGAAAAGAATTACAAATCCACTTCTAATGATATGACTACAGTAACAGCGTAGCCCATTATTGCAACCACAAACTACAGGTCATTTGGATAACTTTTTTTTTCTCAAAAAGAAACAGTCTACACAGTACTCGTACTCGACTCGCCTCATTATTCATATCTCATATCATGTGAAATGAACAACACCTAGTTGATCTTCACAATGGATCATTACTTCAATCATGGATCAGGTCTCCAAATTTCACCATCTCAATTTTGAAATATTCAAATAAATAAGAGAGAGGAAAATAGTCAAATAAAAATGAAGTAAAGGAATGACTGAGGTGATGCTCACCTTCTCAATGAGAGACATATAATAGGGCTTCACCTTCTCAACATCAATTCTAACTTTGCTCTTACTGTAGAGATCATATTTGCTACATAAATTGAGAAAATACACTACTAAAAAAAGGGTTTTTTACTGTAAAGAGTGCCTGAAGGCATAGTGAAGGTTTACATGTTCAAGGAAGCAGGAAAAGAGGAAGACCATTGAAGACCTTAATTGAAGTAGAGAGAAAAGATATGGATTGTGGAGTTGATGAAAAAATGGTAGTGAATGGGGTTCAGTGAAAAGTAGCTCCCAGGCCTGACACATATAGATGGGACAAAGGTTTGATGATGATGATGATGATCACACCTTGTAATGGGATGCAACCAACAAAAGATTAGTAATTATGAGATAAGAGTCTGTAAATTGGAAATTCTCATAATGGGTATTGTCACGCCCCGAAACCGGGACCTGCAGCGAACCGATCTCGGGGTGCGAAATTTTGGAATAATTTGAAACTTTTTTGTATAGTTCCCAAGATCCGCGTGAATGAGGATAATCACATCCCAACATAATCAGAGTGTATTTTTCGCGGAAGCTAACCAAGGTGTTACGACTCGGAATCCGTGGCCATCGGGTTCCGTGTCGTACGCAACCAATGTCATAAAGCCATCATAAACAGACTGGCATAAATCATAAATCACAACACACTGAGCTGGTAGTAACAAATCTATTATTTCCCACATATTCAAGTTACAATTAACAGATGTCTTAATTACAAACCCAAAAGAAAAAGGCTGATAAAGCCATACAAAAATATCCAACTAAACAGAAATACTACCCCAACATTTCAATACGAACTCTGGTGCCAAACTTGACATCTAGGTGATATCAACGGCGGCCTCTCACGTCAGACCGGCGGTCCCACCGCCACCTCTGATCAAACACCTACAAACAGAAAGAGAAGAAACTGGCACCAAACAAAAGGGTCAGACACGACGGTCTGGCAAGCAAATAAACAAATAATATGAATGAAAGAGCATACATAAAACCAGGCGAAATCCTCGTAAAACCGAATAAACGGTCTAAACAATAATGACGATAAAACATGCTAAATCAATCGAAAGTCCGAACATAAATATCAAGACGAATAAACGAGCAATCTCTAAAGCATAAATGTCTCGAAAAGATAACCACCTAAGTAAGGCATTTAATAATTAGAAATACATTTAAAAACTGAAGAGTAGAAACAATACGATAAAGGTCGATATCGTAAACATTAAACAAATCAAAGCATAGGAAGCATAACCGACAATAATCATAAACTAAAGTAATATACGGATAAAACCTAGGCGACCACAAATAGCTAAATCCTCCTATCACCGAAGTAATAAGAGCAAACAAAGCGTAGCCACTAAACGTGGTACCAAACAAAGGATCAGAACCGTAGCCATAAAAAATGGGACCGGCAAATCAAAAGTATCCGAACCGTAGCCATACAAATGGGACCGGCAGATAATTACCGTTGCCATGGTCGGTACAAACAGAATCCAAGCTGCAGCTGGCAAACGAAATAAAGACCCCAAGCCGGATGATCAGTCCGACAAGGTGACCTAAGCCTAGTGGTGCCTTTAGTTTTCAAAACTCGAACGGATACAAATCTAACAGAGTACTAATCCCTTTGGCTCAGGGGCTCGCACCACATAGCTCTGGCCCCGTCTTGCCTCGGGGTTTTGTTTTCGGAATCATAGCCTCTTTGGCTCATGGGCTCGCACCACATAGCTCTGGCCCAATCTTGCCTCGAGGTTTCATTTTCAAAATACTAATCTTAACAAATAATGGTCTCATCGAAGAAATCCCGAATGTGACGAACATATACAAATCTCTTTTCAAATCGAATCGGAGAAAACATACGAATATCCATGGTAAACCGTTCAAATACGCATCAAGGTGATTTGTATAACATCGTGCGATCGACCCTTTCGAACATGGGACGACACATGATTTTATAGCAAATCATCGATGCTATTTAAATTAGTTCACCAAAGAAAACAAATACAAATACAAATACAAATACAAATACAAATACAAATACATTTTTCTGACTTGAAATGGAATGGATAGTGGAGAATGACTTAATGACTTACCAAGGAACCATCTCAATGCACATTTAAC
Organism: Litsea cubeba; assembly: GCA_012931725.1. NCBI lineage: Eukaryota > Viridiplantae > Streptophyta > Magnoliopsida > Laurales > Lauraceae > Litsea > Litsea cubeba. Next base: position 23,594,611 of record CM022950.1, read on the forward strand.
CTTTAAACATTAATAAATAAAGAAAGTGTTTGATGCCAATGAAAATCCATAATGTTTAAATGATAAAGTGCGCATTGAGACCCGAAGGGTTCCCGGATAATCTCACATACGCTCATTCTCACGTCATTCCCATTTCACAAATTTCCAAGTATCAAAAGTAAATCCAAACTCTTTAAAGTAGGCCCATAGTTGGCCTTAATCCACGTCCAAAATAGTCCTCAATGACAATCCAAAACCAACCTTAATCAAGCCCACAAAACGAGTTTAAAAACAGTCCAAAACAAATCCTTAAATGGCCTACGAAACAATTCTTAAAAACAGCCCAAACAAACTTCGAACAGGCCCACAAAACAAATTTTTAAAACAACCCAAAGCTAAACATTTATTGGCCCACAAACAAACTTAAAAACAGCCCAATGTCAGGCCCTAAAATGACCCAGCATCAGGTCTTAAAATGGCCCAAAGACTGGCCTGAATCAGGCCCAAGGAAGTCCCTAAAAACTGGCCCACAAAAATCCACAAATCCAGGCCCGAACCCGAGCCCAGACTGAGCTGGGTCGCTCGAGCGACCCAGTGGGTCGCTCGAGCGGACCCAGACAGTGCCTGGTCCGCTCGAGCGACCCAGTGGGTCGCTCGAGCGGACTGGGCCTGCCCAGTCCAGCCCGAGTGTCTTCTTCCTCTCTTTTTTTTTTCTTTTTCAATCCTTTTGAGATCCTTTCCATTCCCAATCTTTCACACAATGTTCCTAGATCCTTTGGGCCCTTCCTTGACCTTCCAAACTCATCAAATCACCATCCTTAATCAAATCCAATTAACCAAACAATCACTTTTTTAAAAACAAAGTTTCTCTTTGAACACCAAACACAAGATAGTCCAATTTTCTTTCTAAATGACCAAGTGAAAGCAAACCTCCCATGCATTGTAAAGCAATAACATATATTGAAATCAATGTAACAATGGTTCATTCAATCAAAGTAAATCCATGATTAAAGAAGATTAGCACATAAGAAGAAAATCATGAAATGGTACCAAATGAGGGAAATCATCATATTAATTGAAAATCCACTTGCCTCAAGCCTCAATGAAGACTAAGATGCTCTCCAAACCATGCTCTAGGGTCTCAAGCTCCCAAAATCACAAAACCCCCAAATAGCTCATGGAAAAACCCTAGAAAACAAATCCATTTCCAAATTTCCATGAAAACCCATTGCATAAAAGAGAGAATTACTCCACGAGGTTTGAAAAACCAAGATCTCATGAAAAGAAAACCATTGCTAACCTTTGGGTGTTCGAAACAAGAAGAAGAGCTTGAAAGATGGGTCTTCTCTAGCACAAACATCTCAAAAATGGCATCTAAGGGAAGCTTGGAAGATGGGGAAGAAGATGAGGGGCTCATCCCTCCATTTAGCATCAAAGAAACAAGAGATACATGAGGAGAGAGAAAGATGGCTGGGAGAAACCCTAACCCCCCGCTTTGTTGCAGGAAAAGAAGAAGAATGAGGGAAAGAAGAGAAACCCATGGTGGTTTTATAGAACAAATGGGCTGGGCCCCATGGGCCCCAAACTTACCAAAGCTGAAACTAATGTTTGCGGGTCCCGAATGAAAACGACGAAGAAGACAAAAACGATCGGCGAAATATCTACTTTCCAAAAAGTATATTTTCCCCAAATTCTGAAATTTTCGAAATTCATGGACAGATTTAGGGTGAAAAGTCAGTTTTGCCCTTTTCCTCGAAAAACGTGATTTCTGAGTATCAAATCGAAATGATCAAAACATGAAAGTTGTTAAACTTCATCAAATGAGTCGAAATATGTCAAATCCAGAATTTTTAGAAATGAAAAGCAATTTCTCATAAAAAAAATACAAATCATAGGGACCGGGTCAAACTAAAGTCAACGGTCTACAAAATTTCAAAGACTAAGGAAAAATCTAGTCAAACTCAAAAACGCGGTCAAACTAAATCAAATCTCGCTTAAAAAGCTAAACCACGATTAAAACAATGCTAAACAAGAGAACTGGGGTCGGGATCTTACAGGTATGGCTTGGCTAATAAAAAGAGCAAAGTTGATATTAAAAATATGTATCATAACAAGATCATTCCTTTTCTTTTTCCAGAGTTCAAATAATTGGAAATTTCAGCAAAACTAGAATCAAGTGATTCTTATGTGAGCCAGTTGATGTCATAAAGTTTGAGGCAGAGGAATAAAATTCATATATGAGACTGATGGCACCTAAGCTATAGGGAGATTTCAGCTGGTGATCCATGAAGCCTTTATTCAGACTTGGAAATCATTCATTCCCCGTTTGAAAAGAGAAGGTGGTTTTGGGGTGAAGACTAAGTTCATTCCCTCTGTATTGTCACTATCATGGATGTTCATCATCCAGTCAGATCCACGGGACCTGAATTTGGGGCCTTGGCCTTTATCCTGTAACTGTCCATTTAATGCGGACAGTGGTCTGATCAACTGAGTTTCTTGATGTGCTCCTTCCAAAATAAGGCTCAGAATTGTATATATAAAGCATTTCTATATTGAAATGGTGGAGCAAAAATTCTAGAAAATGTACACATTTTCATTGTTTGGGCCTTAGGGTGCCAAAATCTAAGGACTTTGCCCTTATGGATAAATCTGAGAAACGAAGGATACATCTAACTTTGGTTCTTATACATCTAACGAAGGATATTTAGACTCCAAACATCAACCAGTCATAATGAAAGATACTTAACCCTCCTTTTGGTTTGGTTCATATTAGGGCAATGATAAATGAGCAGGGAAGCCAATCCATCTTAGTAAGTGGAGAGAGTGAGCAGGTAAAACAGAGACGACAAAGATGCTCATGAGATATCTCACTTTCATGGGTGGAAGATCGGGTACCAAGGGAAGAACAGTTGAGCAACAGTAATTTCAGATGGCAACCCATAACAACTTTAGATGGCAATTAATACCATCTTAAGTTGTCAAATACATCAAATAGGATCAAATCAGGGCAGGCAAAATCGAGACAAGATGCAGTGTGTAACACGATTATTGAGTGCCACTTCAATTGAAGGGGGGATTTTAAAAGGGAACAATCAGACCTGCTTTATTGTGCAGACTAGAATATCACTAGATGAAGCAGTCGCTAGTCCAAGGTAGGTCATTAGGTAATGTGTGTTGGAATTTGAGATGACTTGAAAGTCTTTTGACGAATTGAAGAATATAGTATCTCAAGTATTGATTTGAGTTGGAATTATTGTCAACACAATGTCACAAACATGACGTTAATAGGCTGGTGTTGATAGAGCTTAAATAAAGAATAAGAGTTGAAACAGTCAGGAATTCTGAATTCCTGAAGCAGAGCATGCGGTCGACCGGGCACCCCATGCGGTCGACCGAGCAAAGAGAAACCTGCAGAAAAAGTTTCAGGCACCTCTCAGTTATTTTCGTGACACAGTGTGTCTTCGGTCGACCGGGACCCCAGGATGTCGACCGAGCGCGATAGTTGTCTGTTTCCAGACAGTGTATGATGTCGACCGAGCAAGCAAGGATGTCGACCGAGCACGGGAACCAGAGTTGCGCAGAAACAGAAGTCTTGCACGAAAATTCAGCACTCTTATCTAATTTGTTTGGGACTCTTTCTAAACGAATTGTAGCCTGTTTTGAATACAATTAAGGGTTAACATAACCTATAAAAAGGCATGTATGGGTCGTTCTAAATAGACACCAGAAAGAAGAGAAGAAGAGAAGAGAAAAGAGAGAGAGTTTTGGAGAGAAGAGAGTGTTGTTGCTGTGTGCTGTTGTGCTGCAAGTTTCTACAGCAAGTGTGGACGAGGATGTGCTCTTGAAGATGGTGTTTCGTCCATAAGATAAGTGTCTCTCTGTTTATGGTTTAGATTTCAATTTGTAAGGGATTGAGAGAGAGAGAATTGTAGAGGGGAAGGGCTGTAGACAGAGTTTATCTTCTATTCTGTTTTTACATCAAGTTGGTGCTTGGTGTTTGGGGTTTGGTGATCCTATCTGTGGGTGCAGATAAATTGTAAGAGGAGTAGGTGCTTCCTAGATAGTGGGTGCTATCTAAAACACAAGGGTTGGTGCTCTTTGTCGTTGGTGCGACTAAATATATTCAGACCTGTACCGGATCGGTGTTCGGACGGTTTTGATCCGTGGACGTAGCCTTTTGGTGAACCACGTTAAATCTGGTGTCATTGTGTGGTTTGACTTGTTTTGTTGTTGAATTGGACCTGTTTTTTAGAAATCACTGATTCACCCCCCCTCTCAGTGATCGCGATATACAACAATTGGTATCAGAGCGAGGCTCCCTTGATCAGTTTAATACGCTAAGGGTGATCTCTTGTCAAATCACATGGCAGCCAATACAGGGAATATGAAAGCACCTCTGTTTGATGGTTCTAATTACTCTTTTTGGAAGATTAGGATGCAAGCCTTCATTAAATCTCTTGGCTATGATGTTTGGGAGGCTGTCAGAGTCGGTTACAATGCTGCCACCGTACCCAATGATACTGCATCGAAGAAGTTGGCAGACAACGACTCCAAGGCGCAGAATGCACTCTTTAGTGGCCTTGTGGACAGCGAGCTGGTCAAAGTAATTGCATGCAAAACAGCCAAGGAAATATGGGACAAGTTGAAAAGCATTCATGAAGGAGATGAGAAGATCAAAGAAGCAAAATTGCAAACCCATCGCTCTCAATTTGAATCTCTTCGCATGGAAGAAAGCGAGAATGTTGACTCATATTTGCAACGAGTGAATGAAGTCACGAATGACATTCGTGGACTAGGGGAGGAGATTAAAGAACCAGTCATCGTCAAAAAGGTTCTAAGATCTCTTCTTCCCCGGTTTGATTCAAAAGTCTCAGCCATCGAAGAAGCCAAAGATCTGAATGCATTTTCCATGGATGAATTACATGGTTCTCTAACTGCCTATGAGATGCGCATAGGAAAGACGTCTTCATCTGATAAAGAAGCGGCCTTCAAAGTTCAGAAAAAGGCAAAAGAGACTGCTGGTCATGATGTTGATTCTGATAATGATGAGCTTGAGGCTCAATTTGTTAGAAAGTTGAAGAAAGGAAGCAATGGCAAGTATAAAGGGAAGCTACCCTTTAAATGCTTCAATTGTGGAGGTGTTGGTCACTTTGCTGCGAAGTGTCCGCTAAAAGAAGACAATGATAATGATTCTTATGCTGAAAAGAGTAAAGGAAAGAGAAATTTCAGAAAAAGAGGCAAAGCTAAGAACTTTCTATGTCAATAAGATGACAGCACGTCTGAAACTTCAGACGATGATGAATCAACCGAAGCTCTCTTCATGGTCACTGTTGAAGAAGAAGAAGAGCTAGATCCGGAAGAGGAAGAGGAGGCTGAAGTCAATCTTGAAGAGGAACTCATAGCCGCACTTGAGGAGCTTAGCATGGAACGCAAAACAAGTAAGAAAAATCTGAAACTTCTCCATGAATCTGAAAGTTCTATTATTGCTTTGAAAACTCAAGTAGAAGAATATAAAAGAATGGTAGAAGTCCTTGAAAACCAAATAAGTATCAAAAAGGAAGAGGCTATGAAACTTGAAACTGAGATCGCTAGAGCAAAGGCTGAAAATTTGGAAAATAGCAAAAAACTCAAAGCGCTCCAAGCGATTGAAGGGACTATGAAACTCGATGAACTACTGAAAGTTCAAAGACCTGCCCACTTCAGATTTGGTCTAGGATTTGAGAAAGGTGAATCCTCTAAGATTGCACCTCCTGAAAAGAAAGAGTTTGTGAAGCAAGACACTGCACCTTCTAACTCTATGAAGCCCACTCAACCTAGAAAGGAGTCCATTCCTGTTAGAAAGGTAATGAAGACTAACCAGCCACAAAGAAGATACAAATTCTATGGTTATTGCTTTCATTGTAATATGTTTGGACATAAAAGAGACGATTGCAAATTCTATGTAAAATACAGCTCACTTGTGACTAGGAACCCTTTTTCAATCCTAAGTAGCCACAAAATTGAGTGCCATAAGTGCTATAATTATGGACACTTGGCTAGGGATTGTAGGTTGCATATTGCTAACAAATTTCAGGTTGAAAAGAAACCCGAGTTAGTCAAGGCTTGGAGAGCAAAGCAAAGTGCAGAAAGTCCCAAAGAATCTCTCATTGTGCAAATGGCATTCAATGCACAAAAGAAGGCAGCACCATGGGTCCTTGATAGTGGTTGCTCAAGCCATATGACTGGTGATAAAGAGAAATTCATCAAATTACAGCACTATGAAGGCGGTTTAGTGAAGTTTGGCAACAATGATGGTGCCAAAATCTGCGGAAAAGGTGTTATTCAGCTTATGGCAAACAAGATCAGATCGGAAGAAGTCTTATATGTGTCTGGATTGAGACACAACCTGCTTAGTGTGAGCCAGATCTGTGACAAGGGTCACGAAGTTATCTTCACAAAGAATGGGTTTGCCATCAAGAAGAGTAGCAACGGCAAAACAGTGGCAACTGGATCAAGAACTGCTGGAAATCTCTATACATTGTCAGATGGAGCTGAAAAGACCTGCTTGATGAGTCGGACAGAGGAAAGTTGGTTGTGGCACAAACGCCTTGGGCATCTAAGCTTTGATAACATGTCAAAGATTTGCAATTCAAAGGCTGTAAGAGGCATGTCTACAGTTGAAAAGCCTTCCAATCCCATTTGCGACTCTTGCCAAAAGGGAAAGCAAACGAGGGTTATGTTCAAGTCAAAGGAGCATCATTCCAAGAAACCTCTTGAGCTAGTGCACACTGATCTCTGTGGACCGATGCGAACTCAAAGCACCAATGGAGATAAGTATTTCATGTTATGCATTGATGATTATACTCGTATGACATGGGTATTGTTTCTTAAGCATAAGCATCAAGCACTTGATCGTTTTAAAGTGTTTAAAGCACAGGTTGAAAATCAATTGGAAAAACGTATCAAGATTTTAAGGTCTGATCGTGGAGGCGAGTTCACATCTGAAGAGTTCACTAAATATTGTGAACATCATGGCATTCAAAGACAGTACTCAGCCCCTAGAACTCCACAGCAAAATGGAGTTGTGGAACGAAAGAATCGCACCGTACAAGAGATGGCTCGTACGATGCTAAGTGAAAGCAAGATGGCTGACAAGTATTGGAAAGAGGCAATTCATACGGCTGTATACATTCAAAATCGATGCTTGATCAGGCCACATGAAGACAAAACTCCCTATGAGCTATGGTTTGGAAGAAAAGCAACAGTCAAACACTTCAGAGTCTTCGGCAGCAAGTGTTACATCAAGCGGCTCGAACAAAATCCGGGCAAATTTGAAGAAAGAGCTGACGAAGGTATATTTCTGGGTTACTCCTCTACTAGCAAGGCATATAGGTGTCTTAACAAAAGAACCAGAAAAATCATAGAAAGTGCTGATGTGAGAATAGATGAGAATATTGAACCAAAGAATGCAACTCATAATGACAGTCCAGTTTATGAGGACTCGAGAGTGAGATTGATGATGAGATGGCCGAATCTAATGATTCTGAGAAATCAAGGATGACTCAGAAGATACTACACCTAAGAAGCACAGCACTTGGGTAGAGCAACACCCTAAGGATCAAATCATTGGAGATCCTAAGGCAGGCGTTCAAACTAGACAAAGTGTAGTTAGCAATTACTCACTTGTGTCCACCATTGAACCCAAGACTGTGGCTGAAGCCAGTCTCGATGAAAGATGGTTGAAAGCTATGCATGAGGAGTTGGAGCAAATTGAGAAGAACTCCACATGGGAACTTGTTCCTAGACCTACTGATAAGAATGTTATTGGTACTAAATGGGTCTTTCGGAATAAGCTGAATGAAGATGGTCAAGTCATTAGAAACAAAGCAAGGTTGGTTTGTAAAGGCTATGCTCAAGTTGAAGGCATAGATTTTGAAGAGACCTTTGCACCGGTGGCTCGTCTGGAAGCTATTCGTATGTTTCTTGCATTGGCAGCATACAAAACCTTCAAGGTATTTCAGATGGACGTAAAGTCAGCTTTCTTGAATGGTTTACTTGAAGAAGAGGTCTACATTGAGCAACCTGATGGTTTTCTCATCAGCAAAAATTCAGATCTAGTGTGCAAGTTGAAAAAGGCTCTTTATGGACTGAAACAAGCGCCAAGGGCATGGTATGCAAGGCTGGATCTCTATCTCCGCAAGATCGGTTTTGGAAAAGGAATGGTTGATAGCAATCTGTATGTCAAAACTGAGTTAAGCAAACAGCTGGTTGTCATTGTTTATGTTGATGACATAATCTTTGGTGGCAATGATGAGGAGATGTGCAGGAATTTTGCTGAAGAGATGAAGAAAGAATTTGAAATGTCGATGCTTGGAGAACTAAAGTTATTTCTTGGTTTACAAGTTCAGCAGCTGAAACATGGTATCTTCATATCACAAATGAAGTACATTAAGGAAATGCTGAAACGGTTCAATATGGAAGACAGCAAGCCAGTAAGCACACCAATGTCAACGAACACGAAGCTTAGCAAAGATGATAAGGCCTCGTCCGTTGATCATACAACCTATCGCTCTATGATAGGAAGCTTGCTCTACTTGACTGCTACAAGACCAGATCTTCTACAAGCAGTATGTATGGTTACACGTTTTCAAGCAGCACCAACTGAAACGCACCTTACAGCAGTGAAAAGAATCTTTCGATATCTGAAAGGTACTATGGAGCTTGGTATCTGGTATCCCAAAGGCAAATCCTTCACTCTTGTTGCATATTCTGATGCCGATTGGGCTGGATGCGTAGATGATCGCAAGAGTACTAGCGGCGGCGCATTTTATCTTGGAGAAAGATTAGTTGCTTGGCATAGTAAGAAGCAAGACTCAGTATCCCTTTCGACAGCGGAAGCGGAATATATTGCAGCGGCAACTTGTTGTACGCAAGTGTTATGGATGCGGCAAATGCTCTCTGATCTAGGAGTTCCTACAACGGATCCTACGCCGATCCTATGTGACAACACGAGTGCAATTCATATATCTAAGAATCCTGTTCAGCACTCTCGAACAAAGCATGTAGCAATTCGTTATCATTTTCTTAAAGATAAAGTTGCTGATGGAGAGGTCAAGTTGGAATATGTTCCAACAACTGAGCAAGTGGCTGATATTTTCACGAAACCTCTGCCAAAGGAAGTCTTCGAGTATCTCCGGAAAAAGTTAGGAGTTACTCACTCTCCTAAACCGTAGGAGTTGTGCTTGAAAGGGGGAGCAATGCATTCATTGAATATCCTATTCGCTCCTCGGTTTGGTCCCTTTGGACTTGTTGTCAAAGGGGGAGAGATGTTATGCTATGATAGCAAGGAGAGATGTTATGCTATGAAAGCTAGGGGGAGATTGTTGACAGTGCATGGTTGTTATTTCAGAATTTCAGAATTGGTTCCAAGTGAGTGTTGAAGTTCCAATAGTGTTGCCAACAATTCCAAAGGGGGAGATTGTTGGAATTTGAGATGACTTGAAAGTCTTTTGACGAATTGAAGAATATAGTATCTCAAGTATTGATTTGAGTTGGAATTATTGTCAACACAATGTCACAAACATGATGTTAATAGGCTGGTGTTGATAGAGCTTAAATAAAGAATAAGAGTTGAAACAGTCAGGAATTCTGAATTCCTGAAGCAGAGCATGCGGTCGACCGGGCACCCCATGCGGTCGACCGAGCAAAGAGAAACCTGCAGAAAAAGTTTCAGGCACCTCTCAGTTATTTTCGTGACACAGTGTGTCTTCTGTCGACCGGGACCCCAGGATGTCGACCGAGCGCAATAGTTGTCTGTTTCCAGATAGTGTATGATGTCGACCGAGCAAGCAAGGATGTCGACCGAGCACGGGAACCAGAGTTGCGCAGAAACAGAAGTCTTGCACGAAAATTCAGCACTCTTATCTAATTTGTTTGGGACTCTTTCTAAACGAATTGTAGCCTGTTTTGAATACAATTAAGGGTTAACATAACCTATAAAAAGGCATGTATGGGTCGTTCTAAATAGACACCAGAAAGAAGAGAAGAAGAGAAGAGAAAAGAGAGAGAGTTTTGGAGAGAAGAGAGTGCTGTTGCTGTGTGCTGTTGTGCTGCAAGTTTCTACAGCAAGTGTGGACGAGGATGTGCTCTTGAAGATGGTGTTTCGTCCATAAGATAAGTGTCTCTCTGTTTATGGTTTAGATTTCAATTTGTAAGGGATTGAGAGAGAGAGAATTGTAGAGGGGAAGGGCTGTAGACAGAGTTTATCTTCTATTCTGTTTTTACATCAAGTTGGTGCTTGGTGTTTGGGGTTTGGTGATCCTATCTGTGGGTGCAGATAAATTGTAAGAGGAGTAGGTGCTTCCTAGATAGTGGGTGCTATCTAAAACACAAGGGTTGGTGCTCTTTGTCGTTGGTGCGACTAAATATATTCAGACCTGTACCGGATCGGTGTTCGGACGGTTTTGATCCGTGGACGTAGCCTTTTGGTGAACCACGTTAAATCTGGTGTCATTGTGTGGTTTGACTTGTTTTGTTGTTGAATTGGACCTGTTTTTAGAAATCACTGATTCACCCCCCCCCCCCCCTCTCAGTGATTGCGATATACAACAATGTGTAGACTAGAATATCACTAGATGAATATCCTTTTCTGAATGTAAGTATTTGTCAATAGTTATATAGTAGTATTCATCTATCTGACCGTAGATTGATATGATAAGGCCAAAATGGTGATGATGATGCGAAAACCATAAAGCACATGGCTTAAATTAAAGCCCACTGCTACTGAAATGAACAAAGCATTTATACTATGAGTATCAAATTTCTTTCCTTCTCTTATGGAAATATTCATAACAAACTTGCACAAAATAAATATCTATGAGTGGCCCAACATAGCAAAAAAAAAAAAAAAACAAATAAATATCTATGTATAAAAAAAACTACCCACCAAGAGCAATGGAAAGGAATATAAGCAGAATGCCAACTTTGAAGAGAATCCTTGCATTGCTACGTTGTATAGAATAATATCCTGTCAAAAGCTTCCACGATGACCATGTACCTGCATGTAACATTTGCATGTCAGCAAAGTTAATTAAAAGCAGCAACCAAGATATAGATAATGCAGCTCAGAGAAACAAAAGCAAGAATAATTCACACTCAAGAAATGGAGGGAAGAAAAAAAAAGAGAAAAAAACTAGATAATCCCTCCCTCTCTTGCCACCATAAGCAGCAACGACAATCAAATCATGACCCACTTAAATGCATGTTTCTATCCAAGCCAAGAATTAATAAATAGATAAAACAGTGCATGCCTTGACCAAGTAACAGATTCAAATGCTCAAGTATGTCTTCCGATGTCCACCAGATGTTGGTGACTTGGTGTGCCTGAACCAGCTTCCCCTCAAATCGAATTCCAGGTAGCCTCATTTCAGGTCCAACCTGAAATTCCACCACTTGTCATTTTAGGTAGACGTGTGAGAAAAAACCATGTGCACAATTTATGGGAACAGAACCAACCAGCTGAATTTTCACAGAAAAGGCAGATATCCAGACATTTCCACAACTAAAATAGATCTAATAAATCAAGTAGCTATTAACGCTAACAAAGAAACAACTGAAATAAATCTAAACCCAAAAAGCAAATCACTTGTTTTGGGTCTAGGATTCAGCTTCTATTCCAGCCAATAGGACCAAAATGGGCCAAGATTCAACCCATTAAAATGTAAAATAGGCCTAAGTTTCAATCCCAGACAAAATGTTACTTAAAACATTCAGAGTCTTCATTAGGATGAAACAGTTTATTTTTCGGGTCAACAAATAAGAATTAGGCCATATCACCAGAGTAAGATCAACCCCAGCCAAGGCTTGATGCTAGGCACTATCCATGAGGATCATTTGGTTCCTCATAAATGGAGCCCAGGTAACTCGGTTCATGCATATAAATGAGGGTTCATGCATTTGAATCACCTGAGTTACCAATAATTTGTTGTTGGTTCTTCATTGCCATAACAAATTACATGAAAACAGAGTAATAAGTAATTAGATTTATAGATAAGCCACGTATGGCAACTGCATCCAAACAGGGTCGCACTAACTAAATTTAGTTGGGAGTGTTAGTCACTGCCACGGCTTAAATACTTTTTCTGATTCAGACTGATTCAGCTGAGTACACATCCCTGAGTCAGGCAAGTCCTCGCCTAGCATGTTTCTAATGGAGATGCAAGGCCTGAGCCATTCATGAATCAAAGCCCTCTTTTGGCTGAGCCTGAATCCTAGACAACTGATTTAAGTTGGCAGCTTGATAATAAAGCTGACCCCATGCCCCATATAGATTGAATAAAGGCTTCAATAACAACAATATTTAAAAGAAATGAAATAGGATTAATAAATGAATAGCTCTATAATTCATTCCTATAAATATCAGTGAAACAATTCAATGAAATGAGTTCTTCATTCTATTCCCCCAAATTTGAAGTTTTTAATTTGAAAAGATCTATTTATAATCAGAAAGGATCCATTTCAATGCAAACCCAAGATGAATACCAGAATCAATACAAGCTAAAATACAGAAATATAAATCAACAGGTGTAGAACTAAATATACCCAGCTGCTTCGTGACCGAAAATGTGAGGAAAGAGTGGAGTCTGACCCTGAAATCCAAAATTGAATACCAAACAACATCAAAGCAATGCATAGCATAAGATTTGGCAGCTACAAGAGCTAATAAAAAATAACAGAATTAAACAAACACATCTTTGTCACAGACACCATTCTCAGAATCAATACATAGCATATGATTTGGCAGCTATAAGTGGAAATAAAAAAACAAAACTACAAAATGATTTGGCAACTACAAGTACTAATAACCAATAGAACTAGAAAAAATCAAATCTGTTTCACAGAACCCATTTGAAGATTCGACGCATGCCATATGATTTGGCAGCTCCAAGTGCTAATAACCAACAGAACTAACTAAAAAGTCAAATCTTTTTAACAGACCCCATTTAAAGAATTACAAGAACCAATCATTCATTTCAATTGTGCTCTTTTTTTTTTAAAAAAAAGGGTTTTTCAGGATAAACTGCAGTTTCTGAAATCCTATTGGATTTCTATCGTTTTCCTTTGGATCCATTTGCTGGCAGATATTGAACTCCCAGGAATTCATGGTCAAATGGGCTCCAGTTAAGGAATATTAAAGTGATGGGTGGTGGAGATGTGGACGGGATCCTGGCTTCCCTAGGATTTGATTTACTAGGGTGATGACAGGGCAGCTATTTTCCACCACAGGGTAGTTTATTTGGTGGTCATTTGTGGATCTTCATATTTATTTCTTCAACTTATCCACTTTGACAGGAAGACTTTTCTAAGAACTCAATGCCATGTGAAAAACATTGGCCCTTATGGAGTGAAAACTACCCATTCCTTTTCAAATTGTTTACAGCTCTATCGTGTTAAATAATCGCAAATTAATTAAGGAAAATCATTTTCCATTAGTTAGAATTCCATCTGGTATCATAAAGAAAGGAAAATTTATTGAATGACATCAATTGTTTTGCTAGTTATCAGCAGGTCGTCTTGTACACTCCCAGTAGAGGGGAGTCAGTTTTGTTTAATAAGTGAGTTGAATCTTACCCTTTCATTAGCTTGAAATGGCATATAATAAATTAAAGATGGTCATATTAGAGAACAAAAAAAAAATAATAATAAATGGCCATATTAGTAAATTGAGAACTTCTGAACTTTTTATCAGTTGCTGAAATGCTTAAACTTTGGAAGCTTTGTATATGCATCCCCAATTTAATTAGTCTTCTGAATATTTTGTTGATTTTGAAATTACAGGGGATTTCCAAATAGGTGACAATATTAAGCCCTTGAATCATGAAAGTGTCGCAAGTGTAGTTCATTACGGACAGTTAAGATATCCATTAACCCATGAAGCTACAGGTTATTCACTTGTTTACAATCAGCTCTATCCATTTGAAGGCCTTCGGAATTACACCTCTGGAATCATTCACCATGTTCGTCTCACAGATATGTGTATACAGTTGAAATTTAAGGTGTTTGAACTTTGATTTTATGATTTTCTTCATCGCATAGCTTGTGTGTAGGTTTTGAAGATAATATAGTGGGTTTCTCGAACAAAAACTGAATCCCCTCTACATGACTGCAGCTCAACAAAAACCCATCTCCACAGTTCAAATCCATCACTGGTATCCCAAAATCCCCAAATCCCCAAATCTTCATCCAGACCCCTGCTCCTTCAGCCCGTGCACCAATCCCTCAAAAAAAAATAATTTCAAGAAGCAGCGCAGAAGAAGAAGAAGAAGGGAGCATAACACAAGCAAAGAAGAAGAAATAGAAAGGAAACCGTACCTGCTCGTTTTAGCAGAACCCAATCAAACCCCGAACCCAATCAAACCCCAATAGATAAACTTGTTCCAACAGAATCCAATCAAACCTTGGGAGATTGAGACGAGGAAGAGCGGGAACGCTAGGAGAAGAAGAAGGAGAAAGAGAAAGAGCATCGATCTCATTATAAGAGAAAGAGAGAGAATGAGGGAGGGAAGAAATGGCGCCAACGAAAATGGAGAGGGAACACATTTTCATTTTTATTTTGTATTGTGATTTTTCCTCTTTTTATTTTGATACCATTGTAACACATTATTAATCGTCACAAAATATCCAAGAAATGTTACAAAATAATTCAAGTATTTGCAAGGATACTTAGTGACGGTTATAAATATTGCTAACGGATAATAAAATTACCTAACGGCCAGATATGCGTTACTAATAAGAAATCTCAAATGTTGCAAAATCACCCAAATGGTGTAGTGCACACACACAACACACACACACACACACACACACCCTCTAAATAAAACATGGTAGGTAAGAATCACTCACAAAAAAAGTTGAAGCAAACATAAAATCAATCCAGTCACTTAAACCAAATGTATTCCAGTTAAAAGACTACATAAAAAAAGGCAACCTCCATTTGGCAGTAACAAATTCCGGTTGTAGAGATAAACAGGTCTTCGGGTAAAATAACCTCAGGAAATTTTGGTGGAGACCTGAATTTAAAAAAAAAAAGAGTATCAGAAGTCCCTACGCCACCATGATGTTGAGAGAGAGAGAGAGAGAGTGCTAATTTAACTGCTACTTTAATGCAGTAAAACAGAATGAGGACAGTTTTTTTTTCCTGTTTGTCACCTGCCCATGTGCCAACAACATACCTTACCAAACACAAATAAGCCATTCGCCTATGCCCTCCTGAACCAGGACAATGAGGTACTTTTTTGTGTCGTAAGAGAGAGGCGTTATTTAGGGATTTATACATGTCTTTATCAAAGAAATTAACTTCTTTGCCAAATGCCAGTGTACAAGTAAACAAGCATCTCTAAAGAAGCCTAGTGCTCCATATGGACAAACTTTAGTGATTAAAATAAGGAACCAGTCTCAATCCTTTATTCAGCAGAAATTAATAGTTACAAACTCGTAACTAAACAAATGATCAGTGATATGGTGAAGTTGGTTATTTATATCTTGATTGAAACTACAAAGTTAATGATTCACTTAATAGGAAGAAATTACCCAATGTGGCAGGTTATCTCAAAGAACACCATGGAAGGACAAACAAATTTGGCCATCTGTTTGGTGATTCTATTTGTTTGGATAGCAGAATCTAGGAAGTGTAGGACAATCGAAGCAGACTAAACCAAGCTCTAAGTTATTTGTTTCTATTTTTTCTATAGTTTCCACAAATATCTCTAATGCTACACCCCCAACAACAACAGGACCAATTTCCAGAGTTCTACAATCATGATTATAGTATTTTTTTTAGAAACATCCCAAGTAGTAGATATGGCAACAGGTTAGGCTGAAATTGAACCCATCCAAACTCGCACCTGCCCTGTCCGGTACCCAACCCAATAGGTTTATGATTTGTTGTTATTCCAACCCAACCCAGTGAGGGTAGGTATCATTTTGGTTTCAATGCTCGAAGTTTTTTATTTGAGATATTAAAATACAAAAAATAAAATTATATATTTTCTCTTGTATATAGGTGGATTGATAATTTGGAGGCCGAGTAGGAGCAGGTCACCCATTTCAACCAGATAGCTCTTTATGTTGCAGGAATGATTAAAACTTGTAAGCAGATACTAGCAACATCACAAATACAAAATGGAAAAGGCTTAGTGGTTCACAGTTAAAGTCTTGCACACTGGTGTTTGAAGCCATCCACAGAAAGGCAGATCACACCATGGATACTGTACATCATTGAGTCTTGTTATCCATTAAAGTGGAACCAACCATACCAAGAAAATACTCTGAATGTAAAATTTATTGCGTATAGGGCTTTCACTGCCCACTGATTAGAATCATTTTAAAGAAAAAGAAGATGGACTCTAGCTTAACCAAGGTGAGTCTGCCCTCAAACAGACTTTCTCGAGGGCTTTACAATAGAAGCGTTGCACTCTAAAAAAACCATTGAACCCCAAAGGAAAGAAACACAATTATATTTTCCGCCTCCAAGAGTAGTATGCACTGGTTGCTGCCTCCCAAATAATCATTTCTTTTTTGGTGCCAAAGAGGGCTTCTCGCTATCAGAATCTGATGAAGAAGAAGATTCCTGGTAGTGATGAACCTTTGCCTGAATCTTGTCTAGAAGAGATTCAGAACCAGCATTTTCAATGGGTTCCGACATTTTCACCCATCAACAGTTTTAGGCATAGAGACAACCACGCCGAGACATTTATCAATAATCACATAAAGCCCCATTAATCTCCTAGCTATAAAGGAGCACACCATCAAAAATTTCAAACTGTTAATATCGCAACCTGATGTCGTGCTTTAAGGAAAAGGGGCAAAAAACCATTGATCTTGAGACAAAACATTAAAACTTCACCCCAAACACCCCCCTTGGGCATAAAAAAGCATTATTTTTTTAATCGTATCAAACCCATCAAAATTTTCAGATGAATTTAAGAAAGGGCATGAATGAATGAATAGGGAATACCCATGATGCTGATTGGGTGGCGAGAACGGAGAAGGCAAAGCGGTGGTCGAGATTGATGGCGAGTTTGGCATTGACGAAGAGGAGAATGGCCTGCTTGATGGAATCCAAGCGGGTGATGGGTCGACATTTGGGTCTCGAAACCTTCATCTCCACCTGCGATTCCAGGTCCACGTCCACGCAAATCAGTATGTCTTCGTTACAGAATCTCGCCGGCTGCAAGCTGTATCGAGAAGAAGAGCCGCCGCCGCCACCTCCTCCTCCTCCGTCCATCTCTTTCTCTCTCTCTCTCTCTCTCTCTCTGCAGAAGACTCCTGACGAGTTTGAGAGGGGCTGCTGTGATCGTCGTGCGCCTGGGGGCGGTCTCGAGAGGGAGGGAAAGATAGAAAGGGATGAGAGGAGATGGGTTCTGGAGGGGTTTTTCCGGTGATGGAGATGGTTCTGGGCGATTGCGGAGTGAGGGGAGAGAAAGAAATGAGTGAGGGAAAAGAGGACTTGGAGAGGGAAAAGAGGGTTTGGAGGGGGAAAAGGGAATGTTGGAGGCGGGAGAGGGAAATCGGTGGTGAATCGTTATTAACGGTTTATTAACGCCATAAAACGTTAGGAAAATACGAAGATACCGTAACAAAATAATTATAAAATCGAATAAAATTAATATAACACTTTAAAATTAATATTAACACCCATAAAACATTAGGAAATTAGTTACACTTAAAAACCGTTACTTACCAAAAATCTTGAGCGTTACTAATATCCTATCTTGGTGTAGTGTTTCCCCCTTTTTGTCCCATTTTGCGTCCGTTTTTGCTGTTTTTCGATTCTTTTTTCTTCTATATTTTTCCTTGACATTTTTTATCATTTATTGGCCTCATTTTCCTGTAGAAAACCTGATGATAATCCTTGCATTTTGGTTTGCAAAGTTTCCAATTTTCCAAGAAAGCCGAAGACTTTGTCGCGTAGAGCTGCCGATTTTCCGTCAGAAGCTGAAACTGGGACAAACGATGTCGGAATGACCTGAAATTTGGGGTGATACCTCCTGAGCAATAAATAAGACCAATCATAGGATTTTGTTTGAGTTTTGAAGCCGTTTGGGGTTTTATCACTAGTAGACTTATTTTTGTCGCGATGAAGATGTCGCGGCTTGATGTGCAGTCAACCGATGTTCGATTGACTTGAAATTTGACAGGGAATCTATTGGAGTCATTTTAAGATGATCCATAGTCTCTTTCTTGGAAACCATGGTCCCGGGTAGCTTCGCTGCCGAAAGGCCTAATTTGGCTTCCGAGCGTCAAAGTATGGTCAAATGTTGTCGAAATGACCTGAAATTTGACGTATAGCCCTTTGTAAGCATTTTGAAGCCGTCCATGTGCTCTATCTGATGAGTGATGGCCTCGGTGGTTCTCGCCGCTGAGAGGCTTGATTTAGCTGTTTGATTTTTGGAAGTAGCATTGCCTACTTATGGCAGGTTGCGACTTCATGTAGCTTTCTGGATTTTGAAGAAGCAAAGTGACACGTTTTTTTGGTGTCAACAACCCATTCTTTGGTACTCAGGTCCAGAACCAATGCCTTTGAGGAGGAGCCAGAGTAGGCGGTCGGTGAACTACAACGCGTAGTTGAGTGACAAGCTGACGATGTCGTGTAGACATTCAGTCAAGCTTCAAGATACGTCACTTTTTGGGGGTTTTGACTAACATCTTTTGGGGGAATATTCTTTTGGATGTACTGGCCTTTGTTGGCCATTATTTTTGGGGCAGTTAATTAACCGATCTTTTGTATAAACTCCTACTTTATACTTTTTGGGAAATGCTATATGATCACTCTGACACTATTCTATTTATACTTGTGCAACCAGTCTTGTTTATGGAAAGGAATTGTATGTTTATGATTTGTTATATGCTTCCACAACCTGAATATGTACATGACTTGTATATGAGATGTATGAGAAATCCTCACCGCAGAACCTTGTGGGAAATCACATGCATTGACGAAACATTCTTCTTGGATCCGTGTACATATGGGCCAATCAACCATTGTGTTTGACATGGCTTCATCACCATCATCATTAATCACCATCCCGATCCAGGATTAGGCTGTTGACCTGGTCCGGGGTCGCGACAGATTCCATTAATACTCTTCCCCTATAGATAATGTCATATCCATCCTGTCCAAGCACATTTCCAATTTGGTTTCAACTCCTGCATAAAATTATTCACAGTTCAATGTTAGTCCTCTTTAGAAAAAGTCATAGACAACATATAGGATTTTCAATAATCACATAGAAAATTTATATTTGAGAATTCTCATCTCATTCTCACTCGATCTTTAGGTCATTTAAGCCTCCGAACATTAGTTTTACACTTTTAACATGAGTTAGACCCTTTGAGATAATCATGTCGTTAAGATTAAATTTCTATTGGACATTTAATCAAACAGTTAGGATTTGTAAAGGAAGGGGGGAAAGCCCTCAAGCTGTGATTTATGAAGAGGAGGAAGGATAAAAAAAAAACTTGAAAACAAAATACATGCAAACACTCAAGCTCGACCTAAAAACTGTGAATAGGAAGGAAAAGGAGAAACAAAAACCAATATATATATACATATATATATATGGTGCTCCAACAGTGGGGGGGGGGGAGAACTTGAAAATAAAATACATACCTTAAGAAGAAGAGTAGCGCAGGAGAGAGATAGAACTCGGTGGAAAGAAGCAGAGGCCAACAGTGGGGGGGGGAGAACTTGAAAATAAAATACATACCTTAAGAAGAAGAGTAGCGCAGGAGAGAGATAGAACTCGGTGGAAAGAAGCAGAGGAGATGAGGGATGACAAAGTGAGAGACGAAGAGGAAGAGGGGTAAGTAGAGCACGGAATTGAAGGAGTAGTTTTAGGAAGAGGCACTTTTAGGAGGATTTGATGAGAAGAGATCAGGGAGAGGGAGAAAGAGAGAAAAAAGGCGAGAGAGGAAAAATGGGGAAGAAAGAAGAATCAATCGGCCCTGGTATGGATTTGGGGTGAGTTTGTGACGATATCGTTCAGCAGAATATGGGGGTAAAGTCGTACAAATACCTCATACGAACACCGAATTTGTTGTTTTGGTGTATTTGTGATAAATCTGTTAGATATCGCGATCACTAAGAGGGGGGTGAATCAGTGATTCTTTAAAAACAGGTCCAATTTAACAACAAAAGCAAATCAAATCACACAAGGACACCAGATTTAACGTGGTTCACCAAAAGGCTACGTCCACGGTTCAAAGACTGTCCGAACACCGATCCGGAACAGGTCTGAATCTATTTAGTCGCACCAACGACAAAGAGCACCAACCCTTAAGTTTCAGATAGCACCAACTATCTAGGAAGCACCTACTCCCTTTACAATTTATCTGCACCAACAGATAGGATCACCAAACCCCTAACACCAAGCACCAACTTGATGTTCTACAGAATTAAAGTATAGAACTTTTCTACAGCCCTTCCCCTCTACAATCTCTCTCTCTCAATCCCTTACAAATTGAAATTTAAAGCATAAAAAGAGAGACACTTATCTATGGACGAATCACCATCTTCATGAGCACATTCTCGTCCACACTTGCTGTAGAAATGTGCAACACAGCAACACACAGCAGCGCCTTCTTCTCCAATCACTCTTCTCTCCAAAATCCTCTCTTTTGTTCTCTCTTCTCTTCTGTACTGCTGAAAACGAAGTTAGCAAGCCTTTATATAGGTTTTGGTAACCCTAAAGAGTGTTCAAATTAGGCTAGAATTCGTTTAGAAAGAGTCCCAAACGAAATACATAAGTTTCCTGAATTTTCGTGCAAAACTTCTATTTCTGCGCAATTCTAGTTCCCGTGCTCGGTCGACCGCATGGGGTCCCCGGTCGACCGGCGACACACTGTGACACAAAATAACTGGGAGCTAATTGTCTTGCCTGGTCGACCGCGTGGGGTCCTCAGTCGACCGGCCACACTGCTTCAGGAATTCTGATTTCCTGAACTGTTTCAGCTATGTTTTCTCTTTGAAGCTCTATCAATACCACACTATCAACACCACACTTGTGACATTGTGTCGACAATAATTCCAACACAAATGATACTTGAGATACTAAACACTTCAATGCTTCATAAGACTTCTCAAGGCATCTCAAATTCCAACAATCTCCCCCTTTGGAATTGTTGGCAACACTTGGAACTTTAACACTTGGAACCAGTTGACCTTCATAAAGCTTCTTCAGAACCATAGACTAACAGAATCAAGATCTTCACATTCACAATCTTGATACCAATCTCCCCCAAGCTATCATGACATAACTTCTTCTAGCATAGCTTTCTCCTAGCATACGACTTTCTCCCCCTTTGACAACAAGTCCAAAGGGACCAACGAAAGAGCGAATAGGATATTCAAGGAATACATTGCTCCCCCTTTCAAGCACAACTCCTAAGGATTAGGAGAGTGAGTAACTCCTAATTTTTTCCGGAGATACTCGAAGACTTCCTTTGGCAGAGGTTTTGTGAAGATATCAGCAACTTGCTCAGTAGTTGGAACATATTCCAACTTTACCTCACCGTCTGCAACCTTTTCCTTGAGAAAGTGATAGCGGATTGCAACATGCTTCGTTCTAGAATGCTGAACAGGATTCTTAGAGATGTGAATTGCACTTGTGTTGTCACAGAGGATCGGCGTAGGATCCGTTGTCGGAACTCCTAGATCAGAGAGCATTTGCCACATCCATAACACTTGCATACAACAAGTTGCCGCTGCAATATATTCCGCTTCCGCTGTAGAAAGGGATACTGAATCTTGTTTCTTATTGTGCCATGCCACCAACCTTTCACCGAGATAGAATGCACCACCGCTTGTACTCTTGCGATCATCTATACATCCAGCCCAATCGGCGTCAGAGTATGCAACAAGAGTGAAGGATTTGCCTTTAGGATACCAAATGCCAAACTCCATGGTACCTTTCAGATATCGAAATATCCTTTTTACTGCTGTAAGGTGCGTCTCATTTGGTGATGCTTGAAATCGAGCCACCATACATACTGCTTGTAGAAGATCCGGTCTTGTAGCAGTCAAATAAAGCAAGCTTCCTATCATAGAACGATAAGTGGTGTGATCAACGGACGAACCCTTATCATCTTTGCTTAGCTTTGTGTTCGTTGTCATTGGTGTGCTCACTGGCTTGCTGTCTTCCATGTTAAAATGCTTCAGCATTTCCTTGATGTATTTCATCTGTGATATGAAGATACCATGTTTCAGCTGCTGAACTTGTAAACCAAGGAAGAACTTTAGTTCTCCAAGCATTGACATCTCAAATTCTTTCTTCATCTCTTCAGCAAAATTCCTGCACATTTCCTCATCATTGCCACCAAAGATTATGTCATCGACATAAACAATGACAACCAGTTGTTTGCTCAACTCTGTTTTGACATAAAGATTACTATCAACCAGTCCTTTTCCAAAGCCGATCTTACGGAGATAGAGGTCCAGCCTTGCATACCACGCCCTTGGCGCTTGTTTCAGCCAATAAAGAGCCTTTTTCAACTTGCACACTAGGTCTGAATTTTTGCTAATGAGAAAACCATCAGGTTGCTCAATGTAGACCTCTTCTTCAAGTAATCCATTCAAGAAGGCTGACTTTACATCCATCTGAAATACCTTGAAGGTTTTGTATGCAGCCAATGCAAGAAACATACGAATGGCTTCCAGACGAGCCACTGGTGCAAAGGTCTCTTCAAAATCTATGCCTTCAACTTGAGCATAGCCTTTACAAACCAACCTTGCTTTGTTTCGTATGACCTGACCATCTTCATTCAGCTTGTTCCGAAAGACCCATTTAGTACCAATAACATTCTTATCGGTAGGTCTAGAAACTAGTTCTCATGTGGAGTTCTTCTCAATTTGCTCCAACTCCTCATGCATAGCTTTCAACCAACTTTCATCGAGACTGGCTTCAGCCACAGTCTTGGGTTCAATGGTGGACACAAGTGAGTAATTGCTAACTACACTTTGTCTTGTTTTAACACCGGCCTCAGGATCTCCAATGATTTGATCCTTAGGGTGTTGCTCTACCCAAGTGCTTTTCTTTCTAGGTGTAGCATCCTCTGAGTCATCCTTTGATTTCTCAGAATCATTAGGTTCAGCCACTTCATCATCAATCTCACTCGAGTCCTCATAACTGGACTGTCATAATGAGTTACATTCTTTGATTCACGGTTTTCATCAATTCTAACATCGGCACTTTCTATTATTTTTCTGGTCCTTTGTTAAGACATCTGTAAGCCTTACTAGAGGAGGAGTAACCCAGAAATATACCTTCATCAGCTCTTTCTTCAAATTTTCCCGGATTTTCTTCAAGACGCTTTATTGTAACACTTGCTACCGAAGACTCTGAAGTGCTTGACTGTTGCTTTTCTCCCAAACCATAGCTCATAAGGAGTTTTGTCTTCATGTGGCCTGATCAAGCATCGATTCTGAATGTATACAGCCGTATGGATTGCCTCCTTCCAGTATTTGTTAGCTAGCTTACTCTCAGTTAGGATTGTGCGAGCCATCTCTTGCACGGTGCGATTTTTTCGTTCCACAACTCCATTTTGCTGTGGAGTTCTAGGGGCTGAATATTGTCTTTGAATGCCATGGTGCTCACAATAGTTAGTGAACTCTTCAGATGTGAATTCACCGCCTCGATCAGACCTTAAAATCTTGATACGTTTTCCAAGCATATTTTCAACCTGTGCTTTAAACACTTTAAAACGATCAAGTGCTTGATGTTTAAGCTTAAGAAACAATACCCATGTCATACGAGTATAATCATCAATGCATAACATAAAATACTTATCTCCATTGGTGCTTTGAGTTCGCATCGGTCCACAGAGATCAGTGTGCACTAGCTCAAGAGGTTTCTTTGAATGATGCTCCTTTGACTTGAACATTACCCTCGTTTGCTTTCCCTTTTGGCAAGAATCGCAAATGGGGTTGGAAGGCTTTTCAACTGTAGACATACCTCTCACAGCCTTTGAATTGCAAATCTTTGACATGTTATCAAAGTTTAGATGCCCAAGGCGTTTGTGCCACAACCAACTTTCCTCTGTCCGACTCATCAAGCAAGTCTTTTCAGCTCCATCTGACAATGTATAGAGATTTCCAGCAGTCCTAGATCCAGTAGCCATTGTTTTACCGTTGCTACACTTCTTGATAGCAAACCCATTCTTAGTGAAGACAACTTCGTGGCCTTTGTCACAGATCTGGCTCACACTAAGCAAGTTGTGTCTCAGTCCAGACACATATAAGACCTCGTCTGATCTGATCTTGTTTGCCTTTAGCTGAACAACACCTTTTCCGCAGATTTTGGCACCATCATTGTTACCAAACTTCACTGATCCGCCTTCATAGTGCTGTAATTTGACGAATTTTTCCTTATCACCTGTCATATGGCCTGAACAGCCACTATCAAGGACCCATGGTGCTGCCTTCTTTTGTGCATTGAATGCCATTTGCACAATGAGAGATTCCTTGGAATTATCTTCCCTTTTCTTTGCCCTCCATGCCTTAACTAACTTGGGTTTCTTTTCAACCTGAAATTGGTTAGCAATAGGAAAACCTACAATCCCTAGTCAAGTGTCCATAATTATGACACTTATAGCACTCAATTTTGTGGCTGTTTAGGATTGAAAAAGGGTTCCTAGTCACAAATGGGCTGTTTCTAACATAGAATTTGCATTCAGCCCTTTTATGTCCATATCTATTGCAATGATAACAGTAACCATAAAATTTGAATCTTCTTTGTGGCTGGTTAGACTTCATTTCCTTTCTCATATGAATGGACTCTTTTCTAGGCTGAGTGGGCTTCACAGGTTTTGTCTTTTCAGGAGGTGTAATCTTAGAGGATTCTCCATTCTTAAATCCTAGACCAAATTTGAAGTGAGAGGGCCTTTGAACTTTCAGTATTTCATTTAGCTTCAATGTTCCATTGATTGCTTGGAATTCCTTGAGCTTTTGATTCATTTGTATATTTTCAGTCCTTGCTCCAGGGATTTCATTCTCAAGTTTCACCACTTCCTCAGTTTGGTACTGATTTGTATTTCTAGGACTTCTACCATTCTTTTATATTCTTCAACTTGAGTTTTCAAAGCAATAACTGAACTTTCAGATTCATGAAGAAGTTTCAGATTTTTCTTACTTGCTTTTCGTTCCATGCTAAGCTCCTCAAGTGCGGCAATGAGTTCTTCTTCAAGATTGACCTCAGTCTCCTCTTCCTCTTCCGGCTCTTGCTCCTCTTCATCTTCAACAGTAACCATGAAGAGAGCTTCAGTTGCCTCGGCTGATTCATCATCGTCTGAAGTTTCAGACGTGCTGTCATTATATTGACTGATGAAGCTTTTGCTTTGCCCCTCTTTCTGAAATTTTTCTTCCATTTACTCTTATCAACATAAGAGTCATCATCATTGTTTTCTTTCAGCGGACACTTCGCAGCAAAGTGGCCAACACCACCACAATTGAAGCATTTAAAGGGTAGCTTCCCTTTGTACTTGCCATTGCTTCCTTTCTTCAGCTTTCTAACTAATTGAGCCTCAAGCTCATCATCATCAGTATCAGTATCATGACCAGCAGTCTCTTTTCCCTTTTTCTGAACTTTGAAGGCTGCTTCTCTATCAGATGAAGACGTCTTACCTATGCGCATCTCATAGGCAGTGAGTGAACCATGCAACTCATCCATGGTAAATTCATTCAGATCCTTGGCTTCTTCTATGGCTGAGATTTTTGAATCAAACCGAGGAAGAAGAGATCTTAGTACCTTTTTGACGATGACTGGTTCTTTAATCTCCTCCCCTAGTCCACGAATGTCATTCGTGACTTCATTCACTCGTTGCATATACGAGTCAACATTCTCGTTTTCCTCCATGCGAAGAGACTCGAATTGAGAGCGATGAGTTTGCAATTTCGCTTCTTTGATCTTCTCATCTCCTTCATGAATGCTTTTCAACTTGTCCCATATTTCCTTGGCTATTTTGCATGCAATTACTTTGACCAGCTCGCTGTCCACAAGGCCATTAAAGAGTGCATTCTGCGCCTTAGAGTCGTTGTCTGCTAACTTCTTCATTGCAGCATCAGTGGGTACGATGGCAGTATTGTAACCGACTCTGACAGTCTCCCAGACATCATAGCCAAGTGATTTGATGAAAGCCTGCATTCTGATCTTCCAGAAGGAGTAATTAGAACCATCAAACAAAGGTGCTTTCTTATTCCCTGTATTGGATGCCATGTGATTTGACAAGAGATCACCCTTAGCGTGTTAAGCTTATCAAGGGAGCCTTGTGCTCTGATACCAATTGTTAGATATCGCGATCACTGAGAGGGGGGGGGGGGTGAATCAGTGATTCCTTAAAAACATGTCTAATTTAACAACAAAAGCAAATCAAATCACACAAGGACACCAGATTTAACGTGGTTCACCAAAAGGCTACGTCCACGGTTCAAAGACTGTCCGAACACCGATCCGGAACAGGTCTGAATCTATTTAGTCGCACCAACGACAAAGAGCACCAACCCTTAAGTTTCGGATAGCACCAACTATCTAGGAAGCACCTACTCCCTTTATAATTTATCTGCACCAACAGATAGGATCACCAAACCCCTAACACCAAGCACCAACTTGATGTTCTACAGAATTAAAGTAGAGAACTTTTCTACAGCCCTTCCCCTCTACAATCTCTCTCTCTCTCTCTCAATCCCTTACAAATTGAAATTTAAAGCATAAAAAGAGAGACACTTATCTATGGACGAATCACCATCTTCATGAGCACATTCTCGTCCACACTTGCTGTAGAAATGTGCAACACAGCAACACACAGCAGCGCCTTTTTCTCCAATCACTCTTCTCTCCAAAATCCTCTCTTTTGTTCTCTCTTCTCTTCTGTACTGCTGAAAACGAACTTAGCAAGCCTTTATATAGGTTATGGTAACCCTAAAGAGTGTTCAAATTAGGCTAGAATACGTTTAGAAAGAGTCCCAAACGAAATACATAAGTTTCCTGAATTTTCGTGCAAAACTTCTATTTCTGCGCAATTTTGGTTCCCGTGCTCGGTCGACCGCATGGGGTCCCCGGTCGACCGGCGACACACTGTGACACAAAATCACTGGGAGCTAATTGTCTTGCCGCCCAATCAACCGCGTGGGGTCCTCGGTCGACCGGCCACACTGCTTCAGGAATTCTGATTTCCTGAACTATTTCAGCTATGTTTTCTCTTTGAAGCTCTATCAATACCACACTATCAACACCACACTTGTGACATTGTGTTGACAATAATTCCAACACAAAATGATACTTGAGATACTAAACACTTCAATGCCTCATAAGACTTCTCAAGGCATCTCAAATTCCAACAAAATCTTGTTAGGATTTTGTGTATTGCAATTTGATGGATGCATCATTCATCTTATTCATTCATTTGAATCTTCACACATGCATTGATTTTAGAAAATCTTGAAATCTGGATTTATACATGCATTGTTTTAAATATTGCAAATCGTATAGTTTGTGCATGTTTTGGATTTAAATCTTGGATGCATTTGCCTTTGAAAATAATTTTAATAAATCAAGCTAGCCCATGTTTTAAAGTTTCGAATCTTATTTGGCTTTTTATGTTTCATGATTTTAAAAGCACTTGAATGATTTAAAATCATGTTTCCAAGCTTGGTTTAATGGCCCAAAAATCCCCTCAAGAAAATACTTTAAAATATGTAAAGTTGGGATTTTTTATCTAAGGCTGTCGGTCAACCGACGTCAAGCTGTCGGTCAACCGACAGTGGAACCGAGGCCAACCGAGAGCCTCTGTCAGTTCCATTTCCAGAGAGCTACAAATTTCAGATTTTCTCTGTCGGTCCCTTCGTCGGTTCATGTCGATTCGGTTGTCGGTTCGTGTCGGTTAACCGACAGATGTATAACGGTCGGAAAACTTTTGAAAACATGACCATTGCTTAGTGACCGTTGAGGTGTCGGTCGACCGACACCTACCTATCAGTCGACCGACAGGTAGCCATTGGCAGTTTTTTTTTCTATAAAAGCAAGCTCATTCCTTTGGCCAAAGTTGATGATTTTTAAGACCTTCTTGAGGAGCTTTGAGGCCAAAGAAAGGGGAAGAGCTAAGGAAGGCTAATGGGTCATTAGGAAAAGCTAAAGCTTGGATTAATAAAGTTAAACCACCAAGTAAGCTTTGCCTTTATTAATCATATATTTTTATGCTTTGTCTAAAATTATTGATAAATGATTTTAAGCATATTAACTACGATGTGTTGAATCCATTCTTCTCTTAATCTTTGATTTTAGTTATTGGATTCTTCACATCTTGATTTCAAACCAAGTTTTGTTTTAAACTTTGTCAATCATGCTTGCCCAAAATCTTTGATTTCTTTATAGCATGATACATTAACTTGCTTGAAATTCTCTTTGTCGTTTTCAATCTATTTGAACTTTAGTTAAACTAGTTCGTTTTGAAAACAACAATGATTATGCATCACATGTTTTAGACATTATTAATTTCATACAACTTGTAATCTTTTGATTTTCATAATATGAACAAGTTAATTGTTTTACTTGTGATTTGCATATATCTTCAATCAAATCTTTTTTTGTGCCTTAAACTTTAAAATGCTTTGAGCATGTATTTTGATTGGACTTATTTTTAACTTGATTGAAGTTTTCACATACACACACTTCGTAAGCATTCATCTTTGTAATTCTTAGTGTGTTTGTGTGAGTTATTTTATAATTTCATATCCGCCTATTTAGAGGCAATTTTAGTTGAGCTTAAATTGTAATCTCTTAGAGTGTTTTTGTGAAAATACTTTCTTTAGAGAAATCTCTTGTATAAAGGTTATTGCTTAGCCTAAGAAAAGCATTGTGTATAGGTTGTTGTTTAGCCTAGAAAAATAACATTGTAATTTTTATTGCTTATCCTTGGAAAGCATATTGTAGAGATTATTGCTTAGCCTTTTGAAAAGCATATTAGTGAAAATCCGGTGGGGTGTTGAGTCGCAAGCCGGTAGTGGATTTAGGCATTGAGGCCGAACCACTATAAATCTTTGTGTAGTGGTGATTGTTTTTGTGGTGATTGTTTTGTTTAGCTTCCGCATTTTGTTTGTTAATCATCACAAGTGACTAGTTTGTTTTAATTAGGTTAAAATTGGCATAATTGGTCATTAAGTGTAGCTCACCCTATTTACCTCCCTCTAGGGTTAGGATCCCTTGGACTTTCAATTGGTATCAGAGCCTCGTGCTCTATATTAGGATTAAGTATTTGGAACTCTTAATTAGGTGTAAAAACCTAGAGTGAAAACCCTAGTTATGTAATTCATGAAAATCATTAGAATGGATTCCACTATGTTAGATTGTGTAGATTCTCGTGTAGATTCTTCTAGACCCCTCCTTCTTCCATCTATTGGAGACTCAAACATTGAATTTAAAGAATCTCAACTTAAATTAAAAGAAGAAGAAAGTATTAAAAATGAAGATGATATTCAACAAGCTTATGATGATTATGTACATTTTCTTTGGAGCTTGTTAAGTAGAATAAAAGATTACAACAAGAATCTAAAAGACTTAACAAAGAATTAGTTTCTTCAAAAAATGAACTTAGAGAGAAAGAAGATTTAATAAATTGTCTAGACTCTAAGTTTATGATATCTTTGCATAATCTACAAAATGCTAAAGATGAATTAATTGAATTAAAGATAGGTTATGATAATACCAAACCAAACCAAACCAAACCAAGCCTTTTCCCACTAGGTGGGGTCGGCTATATAGATTTGACGACGCCAATCAAATCTATTTAGGGCCATGTCCTTCGTTAGATCAATGTAGGCAAGGTCATGTTTAATAGTTTCTTTCCAACTTCTCTTAGGTCTCCATCTCCCTCTCTTACTTCTGGCAATCTCCATGCTTTCACACTTTTTAACAGGTGCCTCCGTTGGACGCCTTCTAACATGGCCAAACCATCTCAGTCGATTTTCTCTCATTTTATCTCCAATCGGTGCTATTCCGACTTTGCCCCTAATCTCCTCATTCCTAATTCTATCTCTCCTTGTGATCCCGCACATCCATCTCATCTCCGTAATTTCCATCATCTTAACATGATTATGCTTCACTACCCAACACTCTGATCCATATAATAACGCTGTTCGTACTGCCACCTTATAATACTTTCCTTTAACCTTGAGGGGGACTTTCCGATCACACAAGACCCCCGAAGCACTCCTCCATTTGGTCCACCCGGCCTGAATCCTATGGCTTACATCAGTATCAATCCCTCCATCCTGTTGCACCTAGATCCAAGGTACCTAAAGTTTTCTTTCTCTACAATCTTTTGTGTGCCCAAACTTACTTCTATGTTATCAGGTGTCCTACTTTGACCAAACTTGCATTCCATATAATACTAATAAGGAAATTTTAAAACTAAGAGATCAATCACAAAGGCAAGACAAAGATATTAACAATCTAGAATCCAAGTTGAACATTTCTATGGAAAATTTATCTAATGCTCAAAATACGATAAAAACTCTAGAACTTGGATCTAATGTTATTAATGAACTTAAAATTGAGTTAAATCTTGCCCATGAAGAACTAAACAAATTTAAGGGAATTGAAAATGAACTTACAAAAGTTAAAGATGAAAATTCAACCCTTAAATACCAAGTCACTCAACTTGAAGCTACAAACAAAAGTATGAGTGCAAATTTACCCAAAGTGAAGAGAAATTTGAAAAGTTATTTAAATTGGGTAAATCTCAAACAGATGGGACGGGTCTTGGATTTGATAGGAATATTTCACATGACCCTAAATTCACCAACACTTTTGTGAAAGGTGAGTCCTCATTCTCTAGCACTCACACTTCCTTGCCCATAAGCAAATGTAATTATTGTGGCATTGAAGGGCATTTTAGGTTTGAGTGCAAACAAAGAAAAAGCTATGTGTCTAAATCCATTTTTGAACCAAAGAAAGCAATATCAAAATCTATGATGGATAAGACACTAAAAATCAAAGAAGACTCCAAGAAGACTAAACAAGTAAAACCAATTAAAAAGGAGTCTCCTAAAATAGATTCTAAAAAGGTTAATCAAGTTAACCAACTATAAAAGAATCTATTAACTTCTCAACCTACCTCCCCTAACTCAACAAATGAAAGATCTTTTGAAGAAAGTTTCTAAGTTAAATCTAAAATTCAAAAGTCAAGTAAAGGGAGGAGATAAGAAGAAAAGAAAAATGAATTCATCCCCTAAGAAAAGTCACCAACCTCAAAAGACTAATCACCAACCTAAGCCAAACATAGTCAAATCTAAACATCATGGTGATAAGTCTAAATTGAAAATTTATCAAGTCAAATCTCCTAAAGTTGGCGGGATTTTAAACCTAGACCTCAAAGACCAACCCTCTCAAGACCTTAGGTGGATCCCTAAAGTTAGATACTTAGACAAACCTTAAGGCCTTGAACCTCATTGACCAACCTATCCTTTCTAGGTAAATCCTTTTGTTGGTCATTTTGCATATGCATTTTTGTTTTTACTTAGTTACATTTCTTTAAATGCATTGTTTACTTATGATCAATTGATTTTGTCTTCATGTACTTCACTAGTTACATTTCATGGTTTTTCAAAATCACTTGATTATAATCTCATCATTATAGATTTGCTCACATTTAGTTATATCTCTTGCATTTCTATACATGTTCAATTGATTATGGTTTCAAAGCTTTCATAGCTAGATCTTTCATAATCAATTGATGTTGCAAAATCATTTGTTTGTATGTCATAGTTAGATTACTTTGAAAGACAAATGATTTAAATGAATTTGGATTTTCATGGTTTTCTAAATTATTTTGTCATATGGAAAATTATTGTTTTGAAAAACCAACTTGTATGTGTTTCAAATAATTAGTTATATCTTTTAAAATACAAGTTGAAAAATGATTGATTTTCATTCTATGCTTTCTAAGTTAGATTCGTTTTATGAAAATCAAATTCCTTGATTTGCTTGAAATTCAATTGGTTAGAACCATATAGTTATATTTTTTAATTGAATGTGTTTTGGATAAATGCATTTTCCAATTGATATCAAGTCATACTTGTTTTAAATCAATTTGTATGAACACTTAGTTATACTCTTTGGAATACAAATTGATAATTGATAATATGCTTTCTTCAATATCATTCTCTTTATTCTCATTGTTGGATTTTGTGTATTGAAATTATTTGAAGATTGTGTGAATGGAAATGCTTTAAAACATTTTTAGTTATAAACATCAAAGCATGTTCCATGTTTCATTTCCTCATGCATTTAGTTATCTTAACTTAAAAGGAAATGAATTTTGTTATAGGCAATTTGCATCTTTTAGTTTCATTCTTTTTATATGCAAATGTCTATTAGTTTCTTGTATGGTTGTGATCTTATTTACATCTGTAAAAACTATACTAGAACTCAAAAATACATCATTTGTGCTTTCTAGTCTTTATTTTTAAATGGATGGCTATGTTGTTGATTCGTGTGTATTTTTCTTATTGGTATCACTCTTGATGGACAGCGCTCCTGCTCGGTTCTACCGAGGTCGGCGGACGTGGGAGTCCGTGGGGTCCGACCCTTTCGTAACCTGGGGGCAGAGGCGTGCATCAACATTTTTTTTGTGGGTGTGCCAGATTTTCTATTTTTCTTGGAATTACAAGTGGTGATCCAGAGATTGACCTTCGCAAGTAAAAAGGAAATCAACTTCTTTCAAGTTTTCCATTGCACATATATTTAAGAAAAGAGACATTTTTCTTCGTTTGCCGTGAAAGGCGATTTTTTTGGCATTTATAGCCGATTTTGGCATTTATACACGATTTACAATTCTTATCAATAATGAAAGACAAGAGTTGTGATTTTTGTCTCTATTGAGAAAATACAAACTACAATGAAAAGCAAGAAAAGGAGGATTTAACTTCTCAGGAGATTGTGGGGGACTTATTCAGATTGACGGTCGCAAGCCATATGTGGACTTCGCCATCATCCATGCAGATGAGAACAGATGATGCCCTTGATTCGCATGGCTTGGCTATAACCTCAAGTTTTTAGAGGACAAAGACCAAAAGGATGTCCTACGTCCAATAAAAAACTAAGTAGACGGGCTGAAAAGCCACATCTAAGCCAATGGAGGCAGAAAGAAAGGCAAGGACCTTGGGGGGATACCCCCCAAGGGACTTTTGTCACCTTGTAGCGGTGGCCGGAGCAGAACTTCAGCAGAGTTTTATGAAAGTCCGGGATCTTAACCCTAGAGGGGGGGGGGGGGGGGGGGGGGGGTGAATAGGGTGATCTACACTTAATGACTAATTATGACCAATTTTAATTTCTTTAAAATAAACTAGTCACATGTGATGATTATGACAATAGATGCGGAAAAGAAACAAATCAATCACCACAACCCAATCACCATAACACAAGGATTTATAGTGGTTCGGCCTCAATACCTACATCCACTACCGGCTTGTGTATCCAACACCCCACCGGATTTCCACTATTATGCTTTTCAAAAGGCTAAGCAATAACCTCTACAAGATGCTTTCCAAGGATAAGCAATAACCTTACAATGATGTTTTTCTAGGCTAAACAACAACCCTTACACTATGCTTTTATATGGCTAAGCAATAACCTTACAAGCAAATGATTACTCTCAAAGAAAGTGTCTTGACAAAACACTCTAAGAGATTACAATTAAGCTCAAATGAAATTGCCTCTAAATAGGCGAATATGAAAATGAAAAGCTAACTCACACAACACTATAAGTAATGCGAAGATGAATGCTCATGAAGTGTGTGAGTGAATACTTCAATCAAGTTGAAAATGAAGGCTCAACCAATTTATGCTAAAAGCATTTAAAAGTTTAATGCACATAAAAAGGTATGATTGAAGTAATATGCAAATCACATGTACCAAATACAAACTTGTAGAAGATATGAAAACCAAGGGTTCACAAGTTGTATGAAATAATTTAGTCTAAACAAGTGATGCAAGTGCAATGTTGTTTTCAAAACCAAATTAATTCAACAAAGGTTTAAATGAATGAAAACAACAAGGAAAGATTCAAAACAAGTTAATGAATCATGACATAAAAGAAATCAAAGATTTTGGCAATGCATGATTAACAAAGTTTATAAAACAAACTTGTTTTGAAATCAAGGTGAAGAATCCTATGAATTCAATCAAAGATTAAGGAAGTAGAGGATTCAACACATCATAGTTTATATGCTTAAAAACATTTACCAATAGTTTAGACAAAGCATAAAACATATGAGCAAGGAAATTAAAGCTTACTAGAGTTTAAATTCTTGAGATCAAGCTTTAGCTTTTCCTTTGGACCACACAAGCTTACTTAGTTCATTCCCTTTGCTTAGGCATCAAAAACACCAACAATGGCCTCTATTCTCATCATCTTTTCTCTTGGAATGAACTTGCTTTTTATAGGAAAAGTGGTCCAACGATGCCTGTCGGTCAACCGATAACTAGCTGTCGGTTGACCGATGGCTCAACGGTCATATGCAACGGTCACATTTTTTAAAGTTCACCTGACCCTTTTGCATTCGTCGGTTGACCGTCCTTCATCGGTTGACCGATGAGGAACCGACAGCCGAGCCGATAGCACACTGATCATGGAAAAAGGTGCCGTCTGTTTTTGGAACCGATGAGTCTCGGTCTGAGATTTTATGCACTATCGGTGGACCGATGTGAACCGATAGGCTGACCGATGGGAACCGATGGAGTTATCGGTTCACCTTGATTCACTTGTGGGTCGACCGATGGGGACCGATGACTTGACCGACAAACTGGTCAGGTCAATTTTCTGAATATCTGAAGTTTTGAGAAATGAACTTTTTGAAATGATTTAAAAACTCAGATTTGAAGGGTGTCCTTTTGCATTGTTTTCATTAAGAAAAACATGATAAAAATCAAGGTTCAAATCAACAAAAAAAAAAACAATTTTAAATCAAAACATGAGTAGGTTGAGTTAAAAGATGATTTTCAAGAAGAAATATGTGGAATGAAAATGAACCTAATGATATGACTGTTATGCAAATGCAAGACATCAAATTGCAAATACTTAGGGTCTAACATTTTCTCTCTTTCTTTCTCTGGATTTTCTGTACTTTTTTCTGATCAGGGATCTCTGTTTTGTTTTTTTCGATCTGGATTTCTTTGGAGTGCTCTCCTATTTATAGGCTCTTGGTAGCCATTTAGGAGAGTTTATGGGCTTTTATTGTCATTAAGCCGCATAATGGGAGGAGTTATAAGGTTTAATTCCTTTATTTTGTAACTCCTTTTTCTTGGCTTCTGATTGGCCAGAGGAGATTGAGGGCATTTAATCGCCTTTAATCGCCATGATGGGAGGAGTTTCATGGGTTAAATGCCATGAATCAATCGACTTGTAACTCCCGGATGCTTGCTTCTGATTGGGCCGTCCAAAGAAATGAATTAATGATTGCAATAAAGCTAGTCAATTAATCGCATTAAGTGGTCGCCGAGCAGTTGAAGAGTCGCGGGCCGTGCCGCGTCTTTTGGGATTCTTCTGGCGATGGATGGATCTTCATGCAGATCGACATCGGATGACTATGTAACTTCATGTATTGGTTGCCTACAGCGGGTCGGTGCCATCTATCCTGTCGATTTTTCGATCGGTCGGGTAGAAAGCATACTTTTTTGGTTGATCGGTAGGCAATCAATGTTGATTTTGATACTCTTGATGATTGACCCGTGATTTTGACGGATGTCGAAGGATTTGGTGCCTCAAAAGTATGAATTTTGGAAAATTCCAGGAGTCGGACGCTTCGAATTGCGAAAAACGACGAAAAAAACGGGCCTTCCGGGGCCCACCCGGCGATTTCGGGCTCCATGGTCGCAGGCGCTGGCGACCCTGGGCCAGGGTCGCAGGGGCCTATGACCCTGGGGGGGATTTCCCCCCTTTTGTTTGAGTTCTGAAGCCGTTTGGGGTCCTATCGCCAGTAGACTTGTTTTTGTCGCGATGAAGATGTCGCGGCTTGATGTGAGGTCAACCGATGTCCGATTGACTTGAAATTTGACAGGAGACCTATTGGAGTCATTTTAAGATGATCCATAGGCTCTGTTTTGGAAAACACAGTCCCGAGGAGCTTCGCCGCAGAGAGGGCTGATTTGGCTTCCGAGCGTCAAAGTATGGTCAAATGTTGTCGAAATGACCTGAGATTTGACGTGTAGCCCTTTGTAAGCATTTTGAAGCCGTCCATGTGCTCTTTTTGATTAGTGATGGCCTCAGTGGTTCTCGCCGCCGAGAGGCTTATTTAGCTGTTCGAGGTTTGATGTAGGGTCAGACGTTGTCGGTTTGGCTTGGAACTTGACGTAGAGCCTTTTGGATGTATTTTTAATACCATCCACAGGCTCTGATCGAAGATTTGGTGCCTCTGATGCTTCCGCCGCCGGGAGCTCCTTTTCAGCTGTCCGAGAAGTGAAGTTAGGCCAAATGATTTTGAAATGGCCCGAAACTTCTTGTGTACTCCTCTTTTGGCTGTCTTAAAGGATCTTGCAGTTTTTGTTTGATTCTGGCAAGATTTGATTTTTTGAAAGTAGCATTGCCTATTTATGGTAGGTTGTGACTTCATGTAGCTTTTTGGATCTTGAAGAAGCAAAGTGACATTTTTGGTGTCAACAAATGCCCCCTCGAGGTGCAGTGACGAGTTGCTTAACTTTTGTAGTCGATGTGCCTCGAAGAGATTTTTGAAGCAGAGCTTGTGACTTGACCAAGAGTCTTTGAGCGGTCTTTTTTTTGGTATTTGTAGCCTTTTGAGCTTCTAGGGAAATTTTATGGTAGTGAAAGGGATCACGTACCATCTCGAGGCAAAGTTTTGAAGATGACATTAGGGATGTGGATTTGGATTTTGACCTTGTCACCTAACAAGCCGTATGTGGCAGGTTAGCGGGGCGGGTTTGGTTTTGACCATGTGACCCAACAAGCTATATGTGGAATGTTGGGGAGTCGATTTTGGTTTTGATCTTGTGACCTAACAGGCTGTATGTGGCAATTTAGGGGATCAGGTTTTGGTTTTTGGTTTTGGTCCTGTGACCTAACAAGCTGTATGTGGCAAGTTAAGGGACCAGGATTTGGTTTGGATTTTTGTGGAATGTCAATTTCAAGATTTTGGCTCAATTTGGTATAAGAGGCTGGATGGTTTGATTTTTGGAAGCTCATGGGGCTTTGAATTTTTTTTTGTATGGTCCAAGCAACTCAAAAGAGGCATGGAACCATTTTTGTATGCTCTTGGTAAGAGGGATTTCTCTTTGACTAAAAGCCCAGTTTTTATTTTTTTTTTAATGCCTAGGTGGTCAAACTTGGCTCATGTGGGCTAACCCATGCGACCTTAAGCTTTTTGGAATGGCTTAGATCTCATATGGTGTCATTTTTGTAAAGAATATCTAAGAATATCTTTATTTGGAGAGAATCTCTCATGTTCCCTTTATTTTGGGAAAGAATATCTCAAGATATCTTTCTTTGGGAGAGAATATCTCAAATCTCCTATCTTTTGGGAGAAAATCTCTCATTGATTTCTTTTTGGGAGAGAATCCCTCAAGATATATTTCTTTTGGGAAAGAATCTTTCTAATTTCTTTCTTTTGGTAAGGTTACTAATTAGTAACACTTACCTCTTTCTTCTTTCCTTCTTTGGTTTGCTCTCTTCTATAAAAGCAAGGAGGAGGTTCGATCTCTTGCTCTTATTGCTTTCTTTTGCAATAATTCCAAGAGGGCTTCAAGACCAAGACTTCTTTTTCTTCAAGATCTTCAAGACTGTCTTATTCTTCTCCATCAATGGTATCAAGAAAGTTCCCTTTTGCAAGAAAACTCCATTGTAGGAAATAGGATGATAAAAAAAAGTTCTTTTTTTGTTTCTTTATTTTCTTTTCTTTTCCACGTGTTTTCCCTTTTTTGTTACACGTTTTTTTCTTTTCTTCTTTTTTTTTTCATTCTTTCTTCTTTTTTTTTTCTTCATGCTTTTTTTTGCACGTTTTTTTTTTTACCGTACGGATCTGGCAGTATGGCCACGTGGCCTGTGGGCCAACTCCTTTTTTTTGTTTTCTTTCTCTCTTCATTTTTGAGAAAGTTTCTTTTTTTCTTCTTTTTTTTTGCTCATCATGATAATGCATTTTTTTTGGCAAACCAAGATGTTCATGCATGCATTTTTTTGTAAATTGAATTTGTAGCATGATATGATAGCATACCAGAAAGTTTTTACAAATTTGGGAATTTGGAGCTTGCAACGATGTTGAGCCCTTCCTGAATTTGCGGAAACTTTAAGGTTTCGAAAGTTTGGAGTTTCGGAGCTCGCAGCAAAGTTAAGCCCATCTTCAAGCTTTCTATTTCTTTCGGGATATTTCCTTTTTCTTCAGAATTACCCCGGAGCCATGTCGAAATTCCGCCAGATTTTTTTTTAGAGAAATTTTGTCATTTTGATGCTTGATCTTTTTCTTTTCCAACCTTTGCAGGTGGTTCCTCCAAAACAAATAAGGGTAAAGAGCCTACTACAAGCGTACCTCATCGATCTGCTAGATCTTCTAATCCGGCTGTTCAGCAGGCCTGGGAGAAGGTCCGGTATGTTGAGAGAAACCTGGAAGAGTGCGACTCCCTCAACAAAGATGAGACGAGGCAGTGACTGGTCGGTCTCAAGGGAGAGGAATTTTATAAGATCATGGTAAGCAGTCGTCCATGGGTGATAGATGATCAGAGGGTTTTGCCTAAGCCTACCTTCTTCTTTGGTGATGCAGTCCTTGATGACATGACATACCAAAGGAGATGTTTTCAGTTCTCTTTAACAGCTGATGGTGAGAAGAAGACTGTTGCTACCCGGTCGACGTTTGATCACACTGTCTCGATCATGAGCCATGCCCCCACGTGCTCTAAGAGGGAAGATCCTCCAAGCTGGGTGAGAAGGACAAATGTAATCAAGATCGGGGTTTTTGTTAGCGGTTCTCCTGGATATGCGGAGAAGTCGCCTGCTGACATGGACATGTTGATGCCGACCGGCGGCTACCAGGGCTCTAATCATCCGTCGGTCGATTTGGGACCGGTGGGCCTTAGCATTTTCAGCGGTGACGGCAGCAGTTGGGTGAAGCCTTTTTGACTTCGTGGCCGTTTTAGTGCTGATTCCGAGTGGAAGTCGTGGACTGATCGCGTCCTGCTGATTGGTGGCGCCGTTTTGAAAGAAGCCGGGATTTTTGATGCGGTCCGCGCCTTTAGAGAGACCGTGATCTTTTCCAACGAGGCATTCATGGCTATGTTGGAGTCATTCCTTCCATAAACCAATAACTTCGTTGTGACGAATGGTGAGATTAGTTTCTCTTTGAAGGAGCTGAGCGCTATTACTGGATTGCCCATCCTTGGTAAACTCTATGAGGAGTTTATGCCGATCGACAACATCCTTGAGGAGCAGTCGGAGGAGTTCAAGCTTCTATACGTTCAGCTCATTGCATTCTATGATTTTCTGAAGGAGAAGGAGGGCTTGAAAGTTAGATCCAGTAGTTGGAAGAGTTCTGGCTCTTCGTTCCTCAACTTTTTTGACAGCAGAGAGTCTTCTGATAGTATGACCCGGGAAGACAGGAAGAAGACTTCGGCCATGTAAAATCAGTTGAAAGATTTCTTCGCGAGTACAAACGCCATATGTCCTGATATTGCACTGCAGAGAGATCTCGCTGTTTACCTCACTTATTGGCTTGGTGAGGCTATTTTTGCTGGAGGAGATGGAACGCATATCAAGCCACATTGTATTTTTCCGGCTTGTCAGATGGCGTTTGGAGAGTAACTTGCTTTTAGTGCCAACTCTTTACTCCTACTTGTGTACCGAACTGCAGGCTGCTGCTTTTCTTGTTCGGCTTTGGCTTCCCATGAACAGGGTATTTTCAGCCCACATTTTCTATTCGTGGTATGTATACCACTGTCCCAAGTGGACAAACAAAATGGCAAACTGCTCGGGAAAAGCTTCCCGGTGTGAAAAAAGGGTTGCAGCCTTCTCCAGCATCTCATCGCAAGTTTCTGAAGCAGCGTGCCTTGGAAACTCTAACGGCTGAGGCCAAGAGTTTACTTGATGAGCTGAAATTTTGGCTGGGAACCATTTTTGGCTGAGCTCCTGATTTTTGTAGCAAAAACTATCCTTATTTTTTTTTTTTTGTGGTACCACATGTATTTTTTGGTACTTTTTTTTTGTAGTGCTTGTGAACACTTTCTTTTTTTT
This sequence comes from Litsea cubeba, assembly GCA_012931725.1. Lineage (NCBI taxonomy): Eukaryota > Viridiplantae > Streptophyta > Magnoliopsida > Laurales > Lauraceae > Litsea > Litsea cubeba. The sequence goes on from CM022950.1 coordinate 23,634,841, forward strand.
TGGTACCACATGTATATTTTTTTGTACTCTTTTTTTTTGTTTTCCCTACGTTCACTTAAATCTTTTTGTGATGAAAGCAATTGCTAAATGGGATGCTTTTTTTGTTATCCCTACGCTCACTTAAATCTTTTTTGTGATGAAAGTAATTGCTAAATGGGATGCTCTTTTGTTTGTTTTCCCTACGCTCACTTAAATATTTTTGTGATGAAAGTAACTGCTAAATGGGATTTGATCAATGGGATTTGATTAAAAGCTTGTCATTTTGTGAGAATCTTTTGTCAAATGGTTGTTTTGGCATGGGAGCCAGATTTTGTTTGTGGCATGGAAGCCATGTTTGGCATGAGAGCCAGCTTTGTGGCATTGTTAGCCAAGTTTGTGGCATTGATAGCCGGTTTAGGTGGCATTGATGGCCGGGTTTTTTTTTTTTTTGAAAGCCAAGTTTTGGTTTGTGGCATTGATAGCCGGTTTTGGTGGCATTGATAACCGGTTTGTTTTGTGGCATTGATAGCCGGTTTGTGGCATTTATAGCCGGTTTTGGTTTTCAAAAATGCAAGTATCGACTAAAAGTCGCCTCCCTGCTGAATGGTCTTGCAAGTATCGATGGAATGTCGCATCCTTGCTCATTCGGTTGCGAGTATCGATGGAATGTCGCATCCTTGCTGATGGACCGCGCTTCTGCTCGGTTCTACCGAGGTCGGCGGACGTGGGAGTCCGTTGGTCCGCGACCCTTCGTAACCGAGGGGAGAGGCGCGCATCAATATTTTTGTTGTGTGGGTGTGCCAGATTTTCTATTTTACTTGGAATTGCAAGTGGTGATCCGGAGATCAACCTTCGCAAGTAAAAAAGAAATCAACTTCTTTCAAGTTTTCCATTGCACATATATTTAAGAAAAGAGACATTTTTCTTGGTTTGCCGTAAAAGGCGATTTTTTTGGCATTTATAGCCGATTTTGGCGTTTATAGCGATTTGGCGTTTATAGCCGATTTACAATCCTTATCAATAATGAAAGACAAGAGTTGTGATTTTTGTCTATTTTGAAAAAATACAAACTACAATGAAAAGCAAGAAAAGGAGGATCTAACTTCTCAGGAGATTGTGGGGGACCCGTTCAGATTGACGGTCGCAAGCCATATGTGGGCTTCGCCATCATCCATGCAGATGAGAACAGAGGATGCTATTGATTCGCTTGGCTTGGCTATAACCTCAGGTTTTTAGAGGACAAAGACCAAAAGGAGGTCCTATGTCCAATAAAAAACCAAGTAGACGGGCTGAAAAGCCACATCTAAGCCATTGGAGGCAGAAGGAGAAGGCAAGGACCTTTGGGGGTACCCCCAAGGGACTTTTGTCACCTTTTAGCGGTGGTTGGTGTAGGATTTCCACAGAGTTTTCTCTCTTAGATTTCTGAAGCCTCTTTCTGTCTGAGTTTCCGGATTTTCTGCAGTCTATTGTCTGTGTGTTTGTGACTTTCTCCGTTTTTCTTTTTTTTTTCTTGGAGAGCTCTCCTATTTATAGGCTTTTAGGTAGCCATTTAGGAGGGTTTATGGGCTTTTATTGTCATTAAGCCGCATAATGGGAGGAGTTACAGGATTTAATTCTTTATTTTGTAACTCCTTTTTCTTGCCTTCTGATTGGCCGGAGGAGATTGAGGGCATTTAATCGCCTTTAATCGCCATGATGGGAGGAGTTTCATGGGTTTAAATGACATGAATCTCTTGACTTGTAACTCCCGGATGCTTGCTTCTAATTGGTCCATCCAAAGAAATGGATTAATGACTGTAATAAAGCTAGTCAATTAATCGCATTAAGTGGTCGCCGAGCAGTTGAAGAGTCGCGGGCCGTGCCGCGTCTTTTGGGATTCTTCTGGCAATGATCATCGATGGATCTTCATGTAGATCGACATCGGATGACCATGTGACTTCAGGTGTTGGTTGCCAACAGCGGGTCAGTGCCATCTGTCCTGTCGATTTCTCAATCGGTCGGGTAGAAAGCACACTTTTTTTTGGTTGACCGGGTGGCGATCAATGTTGTTTTCGATACTTTTGATGATTGACCCGTGTTTTTGACGGATGTCAGAGGATTTGGTGTCTCAAAAGTATGAGTTTTGGAAACTACCAGAGGCCGGACGCTTCGAATCGCGAAAAAAACAGCGAAAACTGGGGTTTCCGGGGCCTTCCCGGCGATCCCGGGCTCCAGGGTCGCCGGCGACCCTGGGGGGTTTTCCCCCTTTTTGTCCCGTTTTGTGTCCGTTTTTGCTGTTTTTCGATTCTTTTTTCTTCTGTATTTTTCCTTGACATTTTGACCATTTATTGGCTTGATTTCCCTGTAGGAAACCTGATAAGAATCCTTGCATTTTGGTTTGCAAAGTTTCTAATTTCCTGAGAAAGCCGAAGACTTTGTCGCGCAGAGCTGCCGATTTTCTGTCAGAAGCTGAAACTGGGTCAAACGATGTCGGAATGACCTGAAATTTGGTGTGAAGCCTCCTGAGCAATAAATAAGACCAACCATAGGCTTTTGTTTGAGTTTTGAAGCCGTTTGGGGTCCTATCACCAGTAGACTCACTTTTGTCGCGATGAAGATGTCGCGGTTTGATGTGCGGTCAACCGATGTCCGATTAACTTGAAATTTGACAGGGAACCCATTGGAGTCATTTTAAGATGATCCATAGGCTCTGTCTTGGAAACCATGGTCCCTGAGAGCTTTGCCGCCGAGAGGCCTGATTTGGCTTCCGAGCGTCAAACTATGGTCAAATGTTGTCGAAATGACCTGAAATTTGACGTGCAGCCCTTTGTAAGCATTTTGAAAGCGTCCATGTGCTCTATCTGATGAGTGATGGCCTCGGCGGTTCTTGCTGCCGAGAGGCTTGATTTAGCTGTTCGAGGGTTGATGTAGGGTCAAACGTTGTCGGTTTGACTCGGAACTTGACATGGAGCCTTTTGGATGTATTTTGAGACCATCCATCGGCTCTGATCGAAGATTTGGTGTCTCCGATGCTTTCGCCGCCGAGAGCTCCTTTTCGGCTGTCGGAGAAGCGAAGTTAGGCCAAATGATTTTGAAATGGCCCGAAACTTCTTGTGTACTCCTCTTTTGGCTGTCTTGGAGGATCTTGCAGTTTTTGTTTGATTCTGACAAGATTTGATTTTTTGGAAGTAGCATTGCCTATTTATGGCAGGTTGCGATTTCATGTAGGTCTTGGATCTTAAAGAGGCAAAGTGACATTTTTGGTGTCAACAAATGCCCCCTCGAGGTACAGCGACGAGTTGCTTAACTTTTGTAGTCAATGTACCTCGAAGAGATTTTTGAAGGAGAGCCTGTGACTTGACCAAGAGTCTTTGAGCAGTCTTTCTTTTTGGTATTTGTAGCCTTTTGAGCTTCCAGGGGAATTTTATGGTAGTGAATGGGATCGCGTACCATCTCGAGGCAAAGTTTTGAAGATGACATCAGGGATGTGGATTTGGGTTTTGACCTTGTGACCTAACAGGCTGTATGTGCCAGGTTAGGGGGTCGGGTTTGGCTTTGACCGTGTGACCTTACAAGCTGTATGTGGAATGTTGGGGGATCAATTTTGGTTTTGATCTTGTGACCTAACAGGCTATATGTGGCAAGTTAGGGGATCAGGTTTTGGTTTTTGGTTTTGGTCTTGTGACCCAACAAGCTGTATGTGGCAAGTTAGGGGACCAGGATTTGGTTTGATTTTTGTGGAATGTCAATTTCAAGATTTTGGCTCAATTTGGTATATGAGGCTGGATGGTTTGATTTTTGGAAGCTCATGGGGCTTGGAATTCTCTTTGTATGGTTGAATCAACTCAAAAGAGGCATGGAACCATTTTTGTATGCTCTTGGTAAGAGGGATTTCTCTTTGACTAAAAGCCCAAATTTTTTTTTTTTTTTTTGTGTGCCTAGGTGGTCAAACCTGGCTCATGTGGGCTAACCCATGGGACCTTAAGCTTTTGAAATGGCTTAGATCTCATATGGTGTCATTTTTGTAAAGAATATCAAAAAATATCTCATTTCGATAGAGAATATCTAAGAATATCTTTACTTGGAGAGAATCTTTCATGTTCCCTTTATTTTGGGATGGGATATCTCAAGATATCTTTCTTTTGGGAAAGAATCCTTCATTGATTTCTATCTTTTGGAAAAAATCTCTCATTGATTTCTTTTTGGGAGAGAATCTCTCAAGATATCTTTCTTTTGGGAAAAAATCCTTCTAATCTCTTTCTTTAGGTAAGGTTACTAATTAGTAACACTTACCTCTTTCTTCTTTCCTTCTTTGGTTTGCTCTCTTCTATAAAAGCAAGGAGGAGGTTGGATCTCTTGCACTTTTTACTTTCTTTTGCAACAATCCCAAGAGGGCTTCAAGACCAAGAGTTCTTCTTCTTTAAGATCTTCAAGACTTTTCTTCTTCTTCTCCATCAATGGCTTCAAGTAAGTTCCCCTTTTTAAAGAAAACCCCATTGTAGGAAAAACAAAAGTTCTTTCTCTTTTCTTTTTTTTTCATTTCTTTTCTTCTTCTCTTTTTTTTTTCACGTGTTTGCTTCTTTTTTATTTTTTACACGTTTTTTTTTTTTTTTTGCTTTCTTTTCTTCTTTCTTTTTTTTTTTTCATGTTTGTTTTTTTTTTTTTTTGTGGGCCGTACAGACAGATCCGTACGGATCTGGCCGTACGGCCACGTGGCCTGTGGGCCATCCCCTTTTTTTTTGTTTTCTTTCCCTCCTTTTTTTTTTCGAGAAAGTTTCTTTTCTTTTTTTTGTTTTCTTTCCCCCTTTTTTTTTTTTTGAGAAAGTTTATTTTCTTTTTTTTTTTTTTTCTTTTGCTCATCATGATAATGCCCCTTTTTTTGGCAAACCTAGATGTTCATGCATGCATTCAATTGTAAATTAAATTTGTAGCATGATGTGATAGCTGTCACGCCCCCGGACCGAGGTCCCGCTAAACGAGGCCTTAATCCGGGGACGCGGCGCCATGGGCCGGAAAATTCCGCCCGCACACGCTAGTTTCCCACAGGTTTCCACGGTAAGGATTCACGGAATCCGATCAAATAGAGATATATAAGAATCACTTTCATACAAATGACTTACGCGGAAGCATTGTAGCAAACATAAAAGTCTCTCAAATGGGTATAAAATGAGAACGCATGAGACTAGCATCAAAAGAGAAACATTTTACTGTAGGCCCCAAAGTTAGTTTAAATTTGATACAAAAGTAAAGTTAAGCATTAATTACAAACTTTCCCAAAAGAAAATAAGCCAACAATGGCCATGACAAAAACCCAAAATGTATATCATGAAATCCCCAGAATGTGATCGCAGCTCCAAGGCAACCCGACGTCTAATTGACATCATCGGGCCGCCACTCGCCCTCCACGGGAACTATAGGTTCCGCCTCGAAATGCGCCTCAACCGCGAGGGGCTCGACATCTGGCACCAAACAAAAGAAAGTCAGACACGACGGTCTGGCAAGCAATTACAACAATAATAGATGAGAGCGAAAACAAAATATAATAAATAAGAGCTACGATGAAATCATGATTAATAACAATGTCGAAGTAAAGGTAGAAGATAAACATCTCGATGGTTACAAATCCAATGTCATGATGAGTAACATAAATAAATGCCATGAGATGAACATCAATGCATAAAAACATTGCAACCCACATAAAGCTATATTCTCCTGTTACCGAAGTAACCGGAGCAGACAAACCGTAGCCACTAATCGTGGACCGGAAGCGACATAGTCGTTATCAGACAGAACCGTAGCCACTACTCGTGGGACCGGATAAATTACCGTTGCCATGGTCGGTACAGACAGAATCCAAACTGCAGCTGGCAGACAAAATAAAGACCCCAAGCCGGATGATCAGTCCGACAAGGTGACCTAAGCCTAGTGGTGCCATTTTAGTGAAAATCCGAAACCTCGAAGAAATGCAATTCTATTTATAAGATACATTTCCAAAATCGATAAGTAAACTACTCCAAACAATGCATATTGGCGGATCCGAGCAAAATAGGTGAGTAGTTTCCTCATTACGAAAACATGGGGTAACCCACTTCAAAACATTAAAAAGAATTGGAGAAAGAACCAAAACAAAAGTCTTTTTATACAAAAGAATGTATGATGGTTCAGTCAACTAAGAGGGATAGTCTCGATGTACATTTGACCCCTTTATTGTCATTAAAGAAAGCGATTTGGTGCCACCGAAGATCAGTTGACAATCATAAGGATTAAGTGTACACTTAGACTTGAGGGTTTTCCCACGCGGTATTGGTCATAGTCCAAGACACATCTTACCATGAATTCCAGGCTTGTAAAAGGTTGAATGGGCTTCTCTCATAGAAAAGGATAAAAGGGCTGAATTGGGCTTGGACATAGGCTTGAAGTGGACTTGAAGTTATACCCAATAAGTCTTCCTTAGAAGTAGGTTTAAATCCCTTTTAATCAGGCCCACAGCTGGCCTTATCCAAGCTCAAACAGTCCATTGAAAACAAGCCCAAACAATCCCTAAAGTAGCCCACAATTCATGTCATAAATAGCCCAACATTAGGACTCAAAAACAGCCCGAGAATTGACCTTAAAACAGGCCCAAAAGACACCTAGGAAATGGGCTCATCACAATCTCCAACTGGGCCATCAAACAGCCTCAAATAGGCCCTTAAACAGGCCTAAACCCGAGCCCAGACTGAGCTGGGCTCGCTCGAGCGGACCCAGGTCCGCTCGAGCGGACCCAGACAGTAGCTGGGTCGCTCGAGCGGCCCAGTGGGTCGCTCGAGCGGACCCAGACAGTGCCTGGTCCGCTCGAGCGACCCACTGGGTCGCTCGAGCGGACTGGGCCTGCCCAGTCCGGCCCGAGTGCAGGAATCTCCCTATTTTCTTTGTTTTTCTTCCTCATTTCTTGCTCATTTCCATTCCCTTTTCATTCCTTTCTTCCATACACAATTCTACAACATTTTGGGCCTCTTCTCAACCTCCACAAATCATTAAGTCATCATCCATAATCATCTAATTAACACAAACTCAACACTTTTTAAAAGAATCCAAGTTCTTTTCCATTTCTTGAACACCCACTTGAACACAATGAAACCAAACTTTACAAGAAACCAAAATGAGAGCAAACTTCCAATGCATGTAGAACAACAACATAAATTAAGATAGCTATTACAATGGTCCATTAAATCAAAATAAACCATAAACTAAAGAAGATTAACACAAAAAGGAAATCAAGAAATAGAAGCCAATAAGAGAAATCATCACATAATTGTTGAAATATACTTGCCTCTAGCCAAGATATGATCAAAATCACTCCTTAAACCAAGCCTTAGAGCCTCAAGCTCCAAATCTACAAAAACCCCAAAAATTTTCCCAAGAAACCCTAAAAAGTCAACATTTGTGAATCCTCAATGAAAACCTTAGCAAATGGGTTTAAAACACTCCAAATGGAGAGGAAAGCAAGGATCTTGAGTTTAGAAACCAATGCTAACCTTGAGGAACCCAAACAAGAAGAGAGGCTTGAATAAGGGGCTTCTCTTAGCTCAAACTCCTCAAGAAGAGTATCTTTGGGAAGCTTGAAGAGGGAGGAAGAGTTTGAGGAGATCAATCCTCCAAGAATACCTCACCAAGTGAGAGTTTCAGATGAGAGAGAGTGAGAAGAGAGGAGAGGGAAATGCCCTAGCAAAGAGAGTTGCTGGAATAGAATGAAGAAGGAGAAGGAAGAGTCCCCTTCTTAAGAGACAAGTCATTGTGGGCCCCGATCTTCACAAGCTAGAAATGGTACTTGCGGGCCCCGAACGAAAACGACGAAGAAGACAAAAATGATCGGCGAAATTTCTACTTTCCAAAAAGTATATTTTTGACAATTTCTGAAATTTTCGAAATTTGGGTACAGGTTTTGTGTGAAATGTCAGTTTTGCCCTTTTTCTCGAAAAACGCGATTTCTGATCACAAAATCAAGTTGGCCAAAACATGAAAGTTGATGATCTAGAGGAAATAAGTCAAAATACACATAAATTGGGATTTTACAAGCATCATGAACAAACTCAACAATTTCACACATAATCCACGGGCGCCCCGGCCCGTGTCAAACTTAAGTCAAAGACTAACAAAGGTTCTCAAAGCTAATCAAACATCCTAATCTAGCTTAATAAAATAAGCTAATCGTCCACTAACCCACTTATCCACTAATCACGGTTAAAACATAATTAAATACTTCAAACCTGGGTCGGGGTCTGACATCCTCCACCCCTAAGAATCACATTTGGTCCTCCAATTGATCACTAACCTCTGGGAATAGCTGAGGATACTTCTTTTGGACTTGATCACGAAGTTCCCAAGTGGCTTCTTCTGGTCCATGATTCTCCCAACGGATCCTTACCCACTGAATTGTCCTATTCCTCAGTTCTTGCTCTTTGGTGTCAATAATCTCTGCCGGTTTTTCGATGTATGTGGCATCCTCTATGATATCCAACGGCTCATGTTGTAGCACGTGCGAAGGGTCTGAAACATACTTCCTTAACATTGACACGTGAAACACGTTGTGCACACCCGACAGTTCTGGAGGCAAAGCTAATCTGTACGCCACTTCCCCGATTCGACTCAAGATCTCATACGGACCAATAAATCTCTTAGACAATTTGCCTTTCTGCCCAAATCTCAATGTCCCTCTGACCGGAGATACCTTTAAGAATACCTTGTCTCCAACTTGGAATTGGAGATCCTTTCTTCGAACATCAGCATAGCTCTTCTGTCGGCTCCTCGCAATCTTCAATCTCTCATGGATAATTCTGACTTTATCACTTGTTTCCTCAACTAAAGATGGACCATGAAAACTGCGTTCTCCGACTTCTTCCCAACACACGGGGGTTCTACACTTCCTGCCATAAAGCGCTTCGAAAGGGGCCATTCCTATGCTTGAATGGTAACTATTGTTGTAAGCAAATTCACAAAGCGGTAGATTCTCATCCCATTGATTCTTGAAATCAAGGACACAAGCCCTAAGCATGTCCTCGAGGGTCTGAATAGTCCTTTCCGACTGACCATCCGTCTGCGGGTGGTACGCTGTACTGAATTGAAGCTTCGTCCCCATCGATTCATGCAAAGTCTTCCAAAACCTCGAAACAAATCTACTATCCCGATCTGAAGTGATGGAAACCGGCTGACCATGACGACTAACGATCTCCTTTAACAAAAGCTTGCGCTAAAGCCAACATGTGCATCTTCTTACCGGTCTTCAAAGGAATAAAGTGTGCCGACTTCGTTAACCGATCCACTATAATCCAAATGGCATTGTTTCCCTTGCTTGTATTCGGTAAACCTGATACAAAATCCATTGTCAGGTGCTCCCATTTCCACTCTGGGATTTCTAACGGTTGCAAAAGACCAGGTGGTTTCTGATGTTCCGCCTTCACTAATTGACAAGTCATACATCTAGACACAAAGGCTGCTATCTCTCTCTTCATATTGTTCCACCAAAAACGACTCTTCAAATTTTGATACATCTTCGTACTCCCTGGGTGCACTGAATACCTCGTATTGTGAGCTTCTACCATAATGTCATCTTTCAAATTGTCTACTTTAGGAACACAAAGTCTGCCACGGAAGTACAAAACTCCATCCAACATCTGAAAATCTGGCCTTTCTGAGATATGCTCCACAATTTTAACCAAGTCTGGATCTTGCATCTGATTGTCCTTAATTTTCTGAATGAAGACTGGCTCGGACACTGTCATATTTGCTAACACAACTCCTTCTCTCAAAGGTTCGAACTCTACTCCCAAATCCTCAAATTGCTGAAAATTGTAAAACCCATGCAAACTGGCCAAACAAACTGACTTCCTACTCAACGCATCTGCCACTACATTAACTTTCCCCGGATGATAGATAATCGGAAAATCGTAGTCCTTGATGTACTCCATCCACCTTCTTTGCCTCATATTTAATTCCTTTTGAGAGAACAAGTACTGGAGACTACGGTGATCCGAATGAACTTCAAACTTTTCTCCGTACAAGTAGTGTCTCCACATCTTCAACGCGAAAACTATGGCTGCTAACTCCAAATCGTGCGTTGCATATTTCTTTTCATGTTCCTTCAATTGCCTCGAGCCATATGCAATCACCTTTCCATTTTGCATCAACACACAACCGAGTCCTACTCCTGAAGCATCCGTAAAGATAACGAAACCACCACTCCCTGAAGGTAAGGTGAGGACAGGCGCTGAGGTTAACCTCTTTTTCAACTCTTCAAAGCTAGCTTCACATTTCTCTGACCATACAAACGGCACATTCTTTCGGGTTAACTTAGTCAACGGTGCTGCAATAGACGAAAAGCCTTGAACAAATCTCCTATAATAACCTGCCAAACCCAGAAAACTTCTAATCTCTGTCACATTTTTCGGTCTCTCCCAATTGATAACTGCTTCAATCTTTGATGGGTCAACTGCTAGCCCTTCTTCAGAAATAATGTGACCAAGAAAAGAGACTTGCTCTAACCAAAACTCACACTTCCCAAGCTTCGCATACAACTGATTATCTCTCAACAACTGCAAAGAAGTCCTCAAATGCTGCTCATGATCTTCTCTTGACTTGGAATACACTAGAATATCATCAATGAAAACGACGGTGAACTGATCTAGATAGGGTGCGAAAATCTTGTTCATGAGAGCCATGAATACCGCTGGTGCATTCGTCAGTCCAAAGGGCATCACCAAAAACTCATAGTGCCCATATCTAGTTCGAAAAGCTGTCTTCGGGATGTCTGATTCTCTAACCCTCAACTGATGGTACCCGGACCTCAAATCTATCTTTGAGAAAAACTTTGCACCTTGCAACTGATCAAACAACTCATCTATCCTAGGCAAAGGGTACTTGTTCTTAATGGTCACTTGGTTCAACTTCCTGTAGTCTATACACATCCTCAAACTTCCATCTTTCTTCTTGACAAAAAGTACTGGGGCTCCCCATGGGGAAACACTTGGCCTAACAAAGCCCTTATCTAGCAACTCTTGCAATTGTAACTTCAATTCACCTAACTCCGCTGGAGCCATCCTATAAGGAGCAATGGAAATCGGAGCAGTTCCTGGCACCAACTCTATTGTAAACTCAACTTCTCTGACAGGTGGTAACCCTGGAATCTCTTCTGGAAAAACATCGGGAAACTCACACACTATCGGAATATTCTCCACCCCTAGGGATTGTTCGTCCTTGGAAACAAAAGCAATAAATCCCTCACAACCTGATCTTAACAACTTAGCTGCAGAAAGAGCTGAAATAAACCTAACTGGGGAAATCCTTTTCTCTCCTTGAAACTTCACCCCGGAGGACGACCCATCCAACCTAAACACAATGGTCTTACTATAGCAATCCATGGAGGCATGATGACCCGCTAGCCAATCCATGCCTAGAATAACATCGAAGTCATGCATAACTAAGGTGATAAGATCTGCAGGGAAAATGACTTCTCCTATCTTCACTGAACAACCAGGGTAAAAAGTACTACACACCACTTGCTTCCCTACCGGAGTAGTAACAGTCAAAACAAACTCTAACTCTCTAACAGGTACACTAATCTTTTTAGCAAACACAAGGGATAAGAAAGAATGGGTAGATCCCGGGTCAAACAACACTTTAGCTTCTACATCACAAATAAGGAGTTTACCTTCCACAACATCACCCGCCGCTTCTGCATCCACTTGATTGATATGATTGAGACGGCCTTGCTGGCGAGGTCTATTCTGATTCTGATTTGGTCTCCCAAGCTGCATATTCCTATTTTGCTGCTGTGGACGGGCATTCTGGTTCTGTGGCTGTTGACGGGGCTGCTGGTTCTGCTGCTGCCTCGGTGGGTTCTGAACTACTTGTTGATTTTGCTGAGGGGCTTGCCTTGGCGGCTGCTGAGGTGCCCTATTGCCCTGGTTCCTATTGTTCGGGCAATCCTTCACTTGGTGGTCTGAGCTACCACACTTGAAACACGCCCCTGAAAGGCGATAACACTGCTGAGAAGGGTGATTCTTGCCACAATGCTCGCACCCGCCTTGAGTTGGAGCATTCTGCTGTTTCTTTTGTTTCTTTCCTTGGTATGATTTCTGCCCACTCTGAAACTGCTGCCTCTTTCTTTGGTTGTCCTTAATAATCTGATTATTTATATCCTCGAACCTGTAGGCCCTTTTGATAGCCTCTTGAAAGGTGGTTGGTGGTACCACACCTAAAGCATCTCTCAAAATAATGGGATTGAGCCCATCCATAAACTTAGTGATCTTTTTCTCCTCGGTGTCCACCAACTCTGGAGCATAGCGAGATAACTTTTCAAACTTGGTAAGATATTCCAGAACAGTCATATCTTCTTGCTTAAGCAACTGGAACTCCGCTGCCTTTTGCTTCTTAATATGTGCTGGGACATATTTCTCACTAAACTGCTGCTTGAAAGTGGCCCAAGCAATCCCATCTTCAATATTCTGATAGCCATCCTTGACAGTCTTCCACCAAATGTCTGCCAACCCAGTAAACATGGAGGCTGCCAAAAGAACTCGCTGTCTGCCAGTACATACAAAAATGTCGAAGATGTTCTCGGTATGAGCCAACCAATCAATCCGCTGCCAAGGGTCTTCCTGACCCGTAAATTCTTTAGGACCCCTTTTTCTGAACTTCTCAAATAGAACATTAGGGTCTCTGTCCCTATTCTGCACCACTCCCACATTAGCTACTGGTTCCGGCCTTCTACCCAACACTTCAAGCAGTTGCCTTTGCACTTGAGTCAATTCCTCATCCTTCTTGGCCATTTGTTCTTGAAATCGAGCTTGATTTTCATTGGCTCGCTGCTGTTGTTCGACTAACATTTGCATGAGTTGTTGGAATTGACCCGTTACCGGGTTTTCAATCTCGCTGTCATGATTGCTACCTGATGCATTCGCACCTGCCGGAGGTCGACGCGGAGGCATAGTGCTGCAAAACAACTTGTTAGTACAACAAGATATAATAATATAGCGTTCCCAAACCCAAATCGATGCTAACTAACGGTAATGCTAACGAATCCTTGCCACGTCCTTATGTTTCTAATCCAATTTTAATTGCCTCAAATATTTCTCGCTCTGATACCAAGCCTGTCACGCCCCCGGACCGAGGGTCCCGCTAAACGAGGCCTTAATCCGGGGACGCGGCGCGACGGGCCGGAAAATTCCGCCCGCACACGCTAGTTTCCCACAGGTTTCCGCGGTAAGGATTCACGGAATCCGATCCAATAGTGATATATAAGAATCACTTTCATACAAATGACTTACACGGAAGCATTGTAGCAAACATAAAAGTCTCTCAAACGGGTATAAAATGAGAACGCATGAGACTAGCATCAAAAGAGAAACATTTTACTGTAGGCCCCAAAGTTAGTTTAAATTTGATACAAAAGTAAAGTTAAGCATTAATTACAAACTTTCCCAAAAGAAAATAAGCCAACAATGGCCATGACAAAAACCCAAAATGTATATCATGAAATCCCCAGAATGTGATCGCAGCTCCAAGGCAACCCGACGTCTAATTGACATCATCGGGCCGCCACTCGCCCTCCACGGGAACTATAGGTTCCGCCTCGAAATGCGCCTCAACCGCGAGGGGCTCGACATCTGGCACCAAACAAAAGAGAGTCAGACACGACGGTCTGGCAAGCAATTACAACAATAATAGATGAGAGCGAAACAAAATATAATAAGTAAGAGCTACGATGAAATCATGATTAATAACAATGTCGAAGTAAAGGTAGAAGATAAACATCTCGATGGTTACAAATCCAATGTCATGATGAGTAACATAAATAAATGCCATGAGATGAACATCAATGCATAAAAACATTGGCAACCCACATAAAGCTATATTCTCCTGTTACCGAAGTAACCGGAGCAGACAAACCGTAGCCACTAATCGTGGAACCGGAACGACATAGTCGTTATCAGACAGAACCGTAGCCACTACTCGTGGGACCGGAAAATTACCGTTGCCATGGTCGGTACAGACAGAATCCAAACTGCAGCTGGCAGACAAAATAAAGACCCCAAGCCGGATGATCAGTCCGACAAGGTGACCTAAGCCTAGTGGTGCCATTTTAGTGAAAATCCGAAACCTCGAAGAAATGCAATTCTATTTATAAGATACATTTCCAAAATCGATAAGTAAACTACTCCAAACAATGCATATTGGCGGATCCGAGCAAAATAGGTGAGTAGTTTCCTCATTACGAAAACATGGGGTAACCCACTTCAAAACATTAAAAAGAATTGGAGAAAGAACCCAAAACAAAAGTCTTTTTATACAAAAGAATGTATGATGGTTCGGTCAACTAAGCGGATAGTCTCGATGTACATTTGACCCCTTTATTGTCATTAAAGAAAGCGATTTGGTGCCACCGAAGATCGTTGACAATCATAAGGAATTAAGTGTACACTTAGACTTGAGGGTTTTCCCACGCCGTATTGGTCATAGTCCAAGACACATCTTACCATGAATTCCAGGCTTGTAAAAGGTTGAATGGGCTTCTCTCATAGAAAATGATAAAAGGGCTGAATTGGGCTTGGACATAGGCTTGAAGTGGACTTGAAAGTTATACCCAATAAGTCTTCCTTAGAAGTAGGTTTAAATCCCTTTTAATCAGGCCCACAGCTGGCCTTATCCAAGCTCAAACAGTCCATTGAAAACAAGCCCAAACAATCCCTAAAGTAGCCCACAATTCATGTCATAAATAGCCCAACATTAGGACCCAAAAACAGCCCGAGAATTAACCTTAAAATAGGCCCAAAAGACACCTAGGAAATGGGCTCATCACAATCTCCAACTAGGCCATCAAACAGCCTCAAATAGGCCCTTAAACAGGCCTAAACCCGAGCCCAGACTGAGCTGGGCTCGCTCGAGCGGACCCAGACAGTAGCTGGGTCGCTCGAGCGGCCCAGTGGGTCGCTCGAGCGGACCCAAACAGTGCCTGGTCCGCTCGAGCGACCCACTAGGTCGCTCGAGCGGACTGGGCCTGCCCAGTCCGGCCCGAGTGCAGGAATCTCCCTATTTTCTTTGTTTTTCTTCCTCCTTTCTTGCTCATTTCCATTCCTTTTCATTCCTTTCTTCCATACACAATTCTACAACATCTTGGGCCTCTTCTCAACCTCCACAAATCATTAACCCATCATCCATAATCATCTAATTAACACAAACTCAACACTTTTTAAAAGAATCCAAGTTCTTTTCCATTTCTTGAACACCCACTTGAACACTATGAAACCAATTTTTCCAAGAAACCAAAATGATAACAAACTTCCAATGCATGGTAGAACAACAACATAAATTAAGATAGCTATTACAATGGTCCATTAAATCAAAATAAACCATAAACTAAAGAAGATTAACACAAAAAGGAAATCAAGAAATAGAACCAATAAGAGAAATCATCACATAATTGTTGAAATATACTTGCCTCTAGCCAAGATATGATCAAAATCACTCCTTAAACCAAGCCTTAGAGCCTCAAGCTCCAAATCTACAAAAACCCCAAAAATTTTCCCAAGAAACCCTAAAAAGTCAACATTTGTGAATCCTCAATGAAAACCTTAGCAAATGGGTTTAAAGCACTCCAAATGGAGAGGAAAACAAGGATCTTGAGTTTAGGAAACCAATGCTAACCTTGAGGAACCCAAACAAGGAAGAGAGGCTTGAATAAGGGGCTTCTCTTAGCTCAAACTCCTCAAGAAGAGTATCTTTGGGAAGCTTGAAGAGGGAGGAAGAGTTTGAGGAGATCAATCCTCCAAGAATACCTCACCAAGTGAGAGTTTCAGATGAGAGAGAGTGAGAAGAGAGGAGAGGGAAATGCCCTAGCAAAGAGAGTTGCTGGAATAGAATGAAGAAGGAGAAGGAAGAGTCCCCTTCTTAAGAGACAAGTCATTGTGGGCCCCGATCTTCACAAGGCTAGAAATGGTACTTGCGGGCCCCGAACGAAAACGACGAAGAAGACAAAAATGATCGGCGAAATTTCTACTTTCCAAAAAGTATATTTTTGACAATTTCTGAAATTTTCGAAATTTGGGTACAGGTTTTGTGTGAAATGTCAGTTTTGCCCTTTTTCTCGAAAAACGCGATTTCCGATCAAAAAATCAAGTTGGCCAAAACATGAAAGTTGATGATCTAGAGGAAATAAGTCAAAATGCACATAAATTGGGATTTTACAAGCATCATGAATAAACTCAACAATTTCACACATAATCCACGGGCGCCCCGGCTCGTGTCAAACTTAAGTCAAAGGCTAACAACGGTTCTCAAAGCTAATCAAACATCCTAATCTAGCTTAATAAAATAAGCTAATCATCCACTAACCCCACTTATCCACTAATCACGGTTAAAACATAATTAAATACTTCAAACCTGGGTCGGGGTCTGACAATAGCATACCTGAAAGTTTTCGCAAATTTGGGAATTTGGAGCTTGCAGCGATGTTGAGCCCTTCCTAATTTTGCGGGGACTTTGAGGCTTCGAAAGTTTGGAGTTTCGGAGCTCGCAGCAATGTTGAGCCCATCTTCAAGCTTTCTATTTCTTTCGGGATAGTTCCTTTTCTTCGGAATTGCCCCGTCATCATGTCAAAATTTCGCCAAAATTTTTTTTAGCGAGATTCTGTCATTTTGTTGTTTGATCTTTTTCTTTTCCATCCTTTGCAGGTGGTTCCTCCAGAACGAACAAGGGTAAAGAGCCTGCTACCTCGTCGATCTGCTAGATCTTCTAATCCGGCCGTTCAGCAGGCCTTTGAGAAGGTCCAGTATGTTGAGAGAAATCTGGAAGAATGCGACTCCCTCAACAGAGATGAGATGAGGCAGCGATTGATCACTCTTAAGGGAGAGGAATTCTATAAGATCATGGTAAGCAGTCGTCCATGGGTGATGGAAGATCAGAGTGTTTTACCCAAGCCTACCTTCTTCTTTGGTGATGCAGTCCCTGATGACATGACATACCAGAGGAGATGTTTTCAGTTCTCTTTCATAGCAGATGGTGAGAAGAAGACTGTTGCTACCCGGTCGACGTTTGATCGCATCGTCTCGATCATGAGCCTTGTCCCCACGTGCTCTAAGAGGGAAGATCCTCCAAGCTGGGTGAGAAGGACAAATGTAATCAAGACCGGG
Organism: Litsea cubeba; assembly: GCA_012931725.1. Lineage (NCBI taxonomy): Eukaryota > Viridiplantae > Streptophyta > Magnoliopsida > Laurales > Lauraceae > Litsea > Litsea cubeba. The sequence goes on from CM022950.1 coordinate 23,651,964, forward strand.
GTTTTTGTTAGCGGTTTCTCCTGGATATACGGAGAGGTCGCCTGTTGACATGGACCTGTTGATGCCATCCAGCGGCTACCGGGGTTCTGATTATCCGTCGGTCGATTTGAGACCGGTGGGCCTTGGTATTTTTAGCGGTGACGGCAGCAATTGGATCAAGCCTTTTCGACTCCGTGGCCGTTTCAATGCTGACTCCGAGTGGAAGTCGTGGACTGATCGCGTCCTGCTGATTGGTGGCGCCGTTTTGAAGGAAGCCGGGATTTTTGATGCGGTCCGTGCCTTTCGGGAGACCGTGATCTTTTCCGACGAGGCCTTCATGGCTATGCTGGAATCATTCCTCCCACAAACCAATACCTTCGTTGTGACGAATGGTGAGATTGGTTTCTCTTTGAAGGAGCTGAGCGTCATTACTGGATTGCCCATCCTCGGCAAACTCTATGATTTTATGCCGATTGAGTTTATGCCGATTGACAGCGTCCTTGAGGGGCAGTCTGAGGAGTTCAGGCTTCTGTACTTTCAGCTCGTCGCCTTCTATGATTTTTTTGAAGGAGAAGGAGGGTTTGAAAGTTAGATCCAGCAGTTGGAAGAGTTCTAGCTCTTCATTCCCCAACTTTTCTGACAGCAGGGAGTCTTCTGGTAGTGTGACCCAAGAAGCCAGGGCCTAGGATCCAAGTTCGAAGAAGATCTTAGCCATGCAAGAAGAGTTGAGAGATTTCTGTGCAAGTACAAGCGTCATTTGTCCTGACATTGCACTGCAGATAGATCTCACTGTTTACCTCACTTATTGGCTTGGTGAGGCTATTTTTGCTGGAGGAGATGGAATGCACATCAGGCCGCATTGTATTTTTCCGGCTTGTCAGATGGCGTTTGGAGAGCAGCTTGCTTTGGTGCCAGCTCTTTACTCCTACCTGTGTACCGAACTGCAGGCTGCTGCTTTTTTGGTTCGGCTTGGGCTTCCCATGAATAGGGTATTTTCAGCCCATATGTTTTATTCGTGGTACGTGTACCACTGTCCTGGCTTCCACCGGCTGGGAGCTTACACAGGATGATGATCCTCTGATGATTAGACTGGCTAAGGGCAAAGCCGTGTCCGAATCACTTTTGTTTACCCGCATGAGGATCCGACGGTTCAGGGACGTCGAGATGGGGCAGTCTTCAGTGAAGCTTTCTCCGGAGTTGCGGAAGAAGGCTTTTGATTTTGGTGCCTCCCGAGACTCTACCAGGGCAGGGTCGGGAAGGCATTATTCCTTGACGAATGCAGAGAGAGTAGCTTTTCAGCATACGTGTCGGCACGATGGTGTACCGTAGACATCTTTTCGTCGACATCCAGCCGTATGTACCCTCTCGCTTTGCTTTGCAGCTAGGCTTTTCTCAAGGCGTTGTTGGAGCGCCTTTAAGCATGGTGAAGTGCTTTGGAGGTTTACAGGACGGGAGAAATGCATGGGCTTTCTATAGTGCTGAAGATACTACAGCCATGATTTCTTATCCTGTGTTGCTGACTTCCCGGACTGCCGGCTTTGCGAAGTAGTTCGCGGAGAGCTTTTCGGCATATCGGGGGCTTTCCAAGAAGGAGCTTGATGTGAAGCTGGCATCTGGAAAGGGCCTTGGAAAGTCGGATGGCGTCTGGTGAGAGGAAGTTTGGGCCTTCCTTTCTGGAGAGAAGCACAAGATAGGCTTTCTCGGGGACCAGGGTCTCATGGTTCTGAAGCTGTTCGAGAAATACCTAATGAGGCTTTAGAGCAGCTAGAACAGGAGGAAGCCGAACTTGGTGCTTGGATGCAAGCGGCACAGAGGCAGCTTCTGTGGAGTCTACTGGCAAGAGTAGACCATCCAGTGAGGAGTCAAGTGGGAAACCTGACTCTGATAGCGGGGCAGGTTCCTCCAAGAAGCGAGCAGCAGGAGTAAGAGGAGGAGGAGTCATCATCGCAGGCAGCATGAGGACTCTCCTGACTTGGAAGTTCCTCTTTCTATCAATGAGGATGTGCCAGTGGATGCTGACGAGCCTCCAGAGAAGAGAAGCCGAGAAGAAGAGACCGTCGGTGAAGGTATGATTCTTCCTTTTTCTCTTTCCATTTGTTTCATGGGATTTTCCATGTTCTGATTTGCTTCTTGTTTCTGATTTTCTTTTCTTTTTTTTTTTAGCAGAGGAAGACTTGGTGATGCCTGAGGTTCCAGTCGATGAGGTGGTGATGGATCTCTGGAGAAGAAACGAGGGACTCTGGAGTGAAACAATTGGTACGACTTCTTTTGCTTTCTTTTTTTTGTCTGTGACTTGGTTTGCTAATACATTTCTGCCAGCTGACTTGCCACAGGATTCCGATGACTTTGAACCATCGATGGATGCAAATGTTGATGATGCTTCCGATGAGTTCATGGAGGAAGAAAGTGTTCCGCCAGTCGTCGAAGAGGATTTTGTAGTTATAACCCTGATAATGATTTTCAAACAGGATCATATTCATACCTTTTTGTGTTTCTTTGGTAGGTTTTGAAGTGACGGAGGAGGGTCCGTCGCTTCCTTCAGAACCAGAGCAAGGGATGCCAGAGGTTGATCCAGAGGTAGAGACTCCTGGGACCAGTTCTGACAATGTTGAGGAGCTACCTCGTGCTGAGATTCCTTCCCGAGCGGGAGCAGCTTCAACTGGAAAGAGTTCTTTTGTTACTCTTCCAACAGATGATGACATGAGCAGCCGACCAACGGAGTTGGACGAATCTTCAGCTGGGCCATCTCTTCTTTTTGCGAAGAAGGTGGTGGTGCGAGTTCTGAGCTCTTAGATTGAGACTCTGCTTTCTGGGCACTTAGATGCCGGATTTGGGATGATCCAGCATGTGAGATTCTCGGTGATGCTGAAGAGGCTGGTCTAGATGTCACAAGTGCCCAAGGGCGATCGTTGTAGGATCATTGAGCTGGGTGATAGGTGGTTTGAGCCATGGGTTTTCCTGATGACCAGTTCTTTAAGGAGATGTTCCTGGACCCTGCGGATAAGGCTCAGTCTAACCTGGATGAGGCTACAGAAAGCAGGAAGCAGGTAGTCCAAGAGAAGAACTTAGAAGAGCCAAACATCATTGGACTGACACATGACCTTAACATCCTTGATAGGGAGGTCGATGAGGCCAGGAAACATCTTGAGCAATCTGCAGGCACAAGTCGCTACCAAGTGGACTGCAATAATAGAGGCTCGTGAAAGGGAGACTGCTCTGATTCACCGGGTTGCAGATGCCATCGGGTTCTTAAATGGAAGTCTGATGAGAACAAACAATGGCGAACTGCTCGAGATAAGCTTCCCGGTGCGAAAGAAGGGTTACAGCTCACTCCAGCATCTCATGGCAAATTCCTGAAGAAGCGTGCCTTGGAATCCTTGATGGCTGAGGCCAAAAGTTTGCTTAAGGAGCTGAACTCTTGGCTGGAGATGATTTTTGATTGAGCTCCTATGTTTTTTTTTTTTAAAAAAAAAAGAAACCATCCTTCTCTCTCTTCTTTTTAGTACCACTTGTATTTTTTTTTGTACTTTTCTCTTTTTTTTTGTAGTGCTTGTGAATACTTTCTTTTTTTTTTGGTACCACATGTATTTTTTTGGTACTCCTTTTTTTTTTGTTTTGTAGTGCTTGTGAACACTACCTTTTTTTTGGTACCACATGTAATTTTTTTTTGGTACTCTTTTTTTTTGTTTTCCCTACGCTCACTTAAATCTTTCTATGATGAAAGTAATTGCTAAATGGGATGCTCTTTTTTTTTTTTGTTTTGTTATCCCTACGCTCACTTGAATCTTTTTGTAGATAAAAGTAATGCTAAATGGGATTTGATCAAAAGCTTGTCATTTTGTGAACATCTTTTGTCAAATGATTGTTTTGGGCATGGAAGAACAGCCCCAGATTTTTCCCTCGTGGCATGGAAGCCAATTTTTGGCATTAGAGCCAGCTTTTTTTGTGGCATTTATAGCGAATTTGTGGCATTTATAGCCGGTTTTTGGTTTGTGGCAGTGATAGCCAAGTTTTGTGGCATTGATAGCCGGGGTTTTTGAAAGCCAATTTTTTGTTTGTGGCATTGATAGCCGGTTTTGTTTTGGTGGCATTGATAGCCGATTTGTGGCATTTATAGCCTGTTTTGGTGGCATTGATAGCCGGTTTTGGTGGCATTTATAGCCGTTTTGGTTTGGTGGCATCTATAGCCTGTTTGGTTTTCAAAAATGCAAGTATCGACTAAAGTCCCTCCTGCTGAATGTTCTTGCAAGTATCGATGGAATGTCGCATCCTTGCTCATTCGGTTGCGAGTATCGATGGAATGTCGCATCCTCGCGGATTTGGGTGCAAGTATCGATGGAATGTCGCATCCTTGCTTTTCAAAAATTTTGGTTTTGCGGGTACTGACTTGATGTCGTTTCCCCACGATTTTTGAAATTTGTGGTTTTCTCGAACCTTTGGGTTATGGATATCAACTGAAATGTTGCGTCTCCACGGTTTTTGAATTTTGCAAGTATCGACGAAATGTCGCTTCCCTGCATTTTGGAAGTGTCGAACGTGGTTCGCATGCTTCCATTTGTG